>JAHWXV010927684.1:0-12703 GCA_024586415.1 Phrixothrix hirtus | reverse complement strand
ATATATATATATATATATATATATATATATATATATATATATATATATATATAAGTAAATTAATAATAAAATCAAATTGGTCAACTTTCAATATCAATTTGGTATTAAAAATTATAAACAAAGATTTTATAGGTTGCTACCAATATTTTGCATAATTATTAACATTTGAAAATCCCCGGTTCACACTTGTAAAAACAATATACTACACCAGCATTCTCACGGGAATGGATATGTTTCTATAAATGGACGGCAACCACCAACCCTCCTGCCCCGGCAACCTCAAGATGAAACGATATAAAACTTAGTTAGTTGAGATCAAACCTCTCGAGTGAAAGTACGTGATAGTGAGGCGACGTTATCGCTTGGTAGTTCCGCATTGGAATTCAAGAAAATACGATCAAGGTACCTGTAATCGTGGTGAATTAGACAGATTGAGGCTTCATGCGAACTTGAAAAAATTGGATCAAATATTCGTTATCCCCGTTCAACTTGACCGTAGGGCTGTAGGACGTCTGGGAAGGTACTTCACATACTCCGTAATCATGAAATACTGAAGGTATTGGAGCCTACTATCAAAAGTCACGTAATTCAACGTAAATACAAATAAGTGGCATTTTTTCCAATAACTTCTTTCCACTTTATAGGTCAACAAGCTTCACTGAGGTTTCTCACAATCAACCCCTGTTTCGTAACATAGTATTAAATCCCTTGGGGAGTTACTAAGATCAAGTAGCAGTTAGACAGTTTGTTTTTATTGTGTGAATTCTTTTAATTAATGAACCAAAAGTAAATAGTTAATCTAGTTAAGACATTTAGATAAGGTGGCACCCAAAAATAACGTCTTTTTCCCCGCTTTTTGACTCTTGTAAGCCGTCCTGAATTTTAGCCCAGTTATTTTGAACAAACACCGTAAAACTCCTCGTTATTCACTGTAGCTGGCGGAGCTACTAGCTAATTCAGGATAATCGACATTTTTAACAGCCTTTAGGGGCCCAAAGAGCTTCCCAGCCAGTTATGACATTCCAAAGATTTTGTTGTAATTAAATTAATTAGTTACTATAACAAGTAAAAGAAAAGACAATAAAAAGTTCTGTTTAAATCCGTTATGTCCAAGCCGCGACCCAGTTGTTCCCTTTCTGTGGCTCTTATAAGGTTTTTTTATTTTTATTTTCCGGAGAGTTGCAAGTATTATTATTGTTATTGAATTTAAATTTAATCATTTGATTGCGAATCACTTTACATTCGTGAAAATTTATTAACCCGGTAAAATCTTTGAGTTGGGCGGCTGGTTTAGATCTTGGTCCATTTTATTGAAACTTACATTCAGCTCTAATCAATTTATAATTTTTTTCTATTTTCACTGCTTTGGTAGATTCTTTAAATCTTCATACTTATTCTTGTGTAACGTTTACAGACGTCTGGCTAATATTAAGAATGTCACAATATATCTCTTGTAATTTTTCACATCCCCGTGATGATTTTTGTTAACTTTACAACGGGTTCTTTATATTTCAGCTTGTTTAGTCAAATCACTACAGAATCTCTGCAGGGTTTATTTTTCTTTCGGGCTGCTTTTTTGTAGACTTGTACCGAATTTTTCAAACTTTCGCGCCGTTCATAGAAGAAAACTTTAATTCTTTCATATACTTGTATTGTGCCAGGAAATTCAAGCTACGCTCAAATAATGGAAATGCACAGATCTAAATAAATAATAATAGTAGTAATGGAAAAATCATGTTTTGCGAGCAGCTTTATTCGAAACTGGTCCAGGATGGCATGCAAGTAGTTGGAATAATGACATCCAATTAATAAGATTATAAACAATTCTACTGAATTCAAGCACAATTCAATTTGTGAATCTACACAATGGACGGCTACAAGATAGAAACTCTAAATTATACAAAAGTATACGTTCAAGTATACCAAATAGTAACAGGATAGGTTTTATAAGAATTCAGAATCTTACAGCTTTCAACCTCTAAACGCCTAGGACAGTTTCTGGCTGAACGTATCGATAAGCGCTGGAACAAAAGCGGCAGTCTTTATCTTAAACCAACCCTCTTTCAATCGCAAACGTAAATATTGATTTTAATTAAACCGGAGGAGGAGATTACTCATATTGTTAACGTGAGACAAGTCTATTAGTAAGCGTATGTAAACACAACTGTCATAAACGTTAGTACTTTATTTTGTAATCGTCACCGCGGCAGAATTTTGAAGTTATCTTAACGGCTTTTCATACTCATAGGTGAACGTAGTAATAATTTAATTAGCCCAAGAAAACTCCCTATTCTTTCTAGACTTGACTGTTATTAAACAATTTGGAGCATATATATAACGGTTATAAAACCGTCTTATTAGTGAGTTTTACGTAACAAAACTAAAGCTTTAAAAAATAACTATATTTGGGCAAGTAAATCATTTTACACATTTTTATTATATTCACTAACCCTTGGCAGTTTAAAGCACCTTAACAAACATACGTCACTGATGGTTTCACATAGATGCAATGCGTTTGACAAAATGTTAAAGTAGAAACCTTAAGCTAAGACATACTGCTTTTCCGTTAACCAGCGGCGGCAGTAATTGAATCTGGGAAGCAACACCTAGACCGTAGTTGGCCGAATCGATAGCGAACCAGTCTAAAGACGGTAGGTTCTAACCGCGCCACGTACAATTCCTTGGAATTATAAATTATAAATTTTACAGTCCCATTTCAATTGCTGAAATATATAACGAAAATGGAAAATAGCAGACGTGAAACCATTTCAGTATATTATTATTACGTAGTCCTGCCTTATTTAATTGATTTACCATCAATGCTGTGTCAGACGAGCGGTATGTTTTTTCTTCTAGGAGGCAACGGTCACACAATAACGATATTCGGTAGCTATGTTCTCTGTGGCTTAAATAAAGGTTTTCTACCTGCATTTATTGAAGCTTTGTAATGAAAATAAATTTTTACGACCTTTGTTTAAGCAAACCTAGTTATGTTTCTATTACTAAATAAATTTCAAACGCGCGCGGTTCGCGTTCGTGGTAAATGATAAGTTTTCGAGAACTAACCTTTTCGTTGTCTTCTGGCTGATTTTGTCAGGTAATTCTGATGTCCACTCTGAATTTCTTACAACACTCGGTGTAGTTTCATTAATTTCTTTGAATTATATACTTGAACAAATTCTCCAACTCGTGGTGGTTCTATTGTAATTCTTTTACTGAAATCTATTTGCAGGAACTTTACTGATGAACTCGTTTATTGATCTATGCACTATAAACATTTTGGTAGATTAGGAAAACACTTGGTTTTTACTGAAGATTGAGTTTATATAACTTTCGGGAATTCCCATTGTCCAATGGGATTGTTGGTTATTTGAATTTGAGCCAATGTCTTTGAACTAAAGCTCGCTTCTTGATTCTCACGTAGGCCGTTTTAAATTTATATGTACGTGTATTTTTGGGAGTTTCGGGTATTACTTGCTACTTTACATATCTTTGCGGCAAGTTTGCTAAATTTTCCGCTTCTTTAAATTATACTGTCTATGGCGATGGTCCCGTAAATTTTTATTACCTGTCCTTCTTTCGCTTTTAACAAATCTGCCCCTGGTTAGTAATCTTACAACCTATTCTAAAGAGTTAAGGTTAAATTTATGTTTGGTTAAAAGCCATTATCTATGTCTAAGTGTTTTATACGCTTAGTCCTTAGGTATACAGGGGAGAGGGAGGCACATGTGGATAATTTTAGAATACCAGTTTATATGACAAAATATACTATGATCATTTCCGTTCTGGAACATTTCTGTGCTTTGCTTATCTCTAAATATTTATGTAGTCAAAATTTTAGAATAAGGACCTCATGTATACTTACAAATATATATACATATTTTTGCATATTGTCCACATTTGCTCCGTTATGGGGTAGATGTGGACAAAGTCATGTTTTGTAGGAGGCACACGTGAACAAACTAATTTGATGTATTATTAATTTTTAATTTATTTATTGAACAAAACAAAACAATGCTTTATTCTTATTTATACACATAAATAGATCACCCTTCCAAATTTACTGACAATTTAAAAAATCCACTTGATCTTGCTGTGCCCGTATTTTCGATTGGCGTAGGTAGTTTTAAAATAATATATTCCAGAGGTATAAAACTTTCATCTCTATTATCCGGAAAAGTGAACTTTTGACTTTCTACCATTTTCAGAAAATTTATGTAGCCATTTTTGGAGATAATCTGACCTACAAAATACTTTAGTTTTTTTGGTGGTAGACTTTACTAAAACGAAATTGCTATTTTGAAGATTAGAAATATCCCACTCCGTATTTTCTTCATCTTATTCTAAAGCACTTTCCACAGATTCTTGATAAACTTCCTCATTTTCACTTTTTGATGTTTCATCGATATAAATCTTGCGAAAGTGTGATCTTTGCCTCTGTTTCTTTTCTTTGTAGAAAGCATACTTTTTCCTTCTATTCGTCGCTTTATTTTTCGTTTTCTGCAACTTCCTTTGCAATTCTTTCTTTTTCTGGTATTTCTGTTATTATAGCTGAATAACTTTTTCTTCTAGCATTTTTACATTTAGTTCCTTTAGCCATTAGCAATGGACGGATATCCTCAGGAATGGGTTTACAATTAAGTTCACTGTTCGTATTATAAAGTGGTGGCCTTACAGTTACACATGATACTATATTAATTTTGGAGTTTGGTATAGTATGAGTAGCTGATCTTTCAAAGCTTGATGTGCTGGCTTGTACTTCAACAGCCTATGGAACATCTATGGAGCAGTTTGGTCGTAACTACAGCACCTATAAAATCTTCCTCCGTAAATAAATCCTGATTAAATGGATAACAACCAGTTGTTTTAAATCCTGAAAATATATTTTGACAATTAAAATATTCATTAAAGGATGACCAATATCATAAATCGTTATTGCTTTTCCCGGGTGTTTAGCTATCCATTCGTTAAACGGAACCCTACAGCTAGTCCTAAATGGTCCAAATAGTGAGTGGTGCGTGGAGGGAAGGTTAATAGCACTACTCCATTTTCTCTGCAATAGAGAATCAATTCTCTTGTAGCATGTGCTATGATTATCCAGCAGTATCAAAACAAGATTTTCCTTGGAAGCTAACGTATGTTTTATAATATGCTTTATTACTTCTAGAAAACCTTCGTTTGTCATCCATCCTTTGGGAGAGGTATTCCTATACTCCCTTCAGGTGTACCAATTAAAAATGATTCTTTGAATCGGACCCTTGTGAATGCATAAACTGGAGATATAACATTCCTATTTGCAATAATAATCCCACAAAATGTAACTTGTTCCCCCCCTTCCAGAACCTACAGCTTGACCAACTTGTTTAATGCTTCTATCAGATATTACTTTAGGCATTTGTATTACAGTGTTAACTCCGCTTACAACATTCATAATTCTATCATTTGTCAATTTATAATTATTATAAACTTCCTTCAAATTATAAAAAGCATGCATGCGTTAGTTTTACTGAAACTCGTATTTCTCGCTAAGCTTGTGAGTTCAGGTTTTCGAAGTGACAAATGCGGGTCTCTTCATAAAGCCTTTTAATCATTCCGTATCTGCACATTTAAATTCTCTCCAAAATGTTGGAATACTTTTTTCGAGTCGAACTGCACACGAATACGCAAATTGACGAGTTTGATAATAACTTTGACCATAATGCAATTTCGATGAACGATTAAGGTAACTTTCTAACTGATTTTCTTCATCCAAGGAAAAAATCTGTTGAGACGAATACTTAGAAATAAAATTTCTTTGAGGTACTTCGATATCTATTTGGTTTTCTTGTTTTATAGCTTTAAGTCTTTTATGAAGCATCAATTTCTTTAATCCATATCTAAAAGTTGCTTCTCTTAATGAACCATTGCCCTTTTGAAGATCTCGAAGTGCAAGAATGATATTTTCTTCCGATATTTCTGCTCGATTTGTTTTTCTTATATAAGTTCGGACCATTTTTGGTATTTGTGACAGTTCTGTAAAGATAAAATAATTTGAATATATTGCATTTCATTTAGTAGAGAAATACGTAGACATAGTTAGGGCACATGTAGACAGATCCACATGTGCCCCGTCCACATCTATTTACAAAATCGGCCATTACAAATTTTAGGTTATGTTACTAGTGAAAGTATTAGCACCTACCTTACGCCTAATCTTGGAATGATTATTGGTCGATCATTAAACCAGAGTAAGACAAATAAATTTTAACAGATACGCATATAATAGCCAGGTACAAAATATAACATTTTTACTCCGACACTAATAAAAACACAGATTAAATCGTTAAAGCTAAAGCCGGCAAAACATAAATTGTACATTCGCTTATAGTAACGCCACCTAATGCTGTATACCGGAAGAGAATACATAATGCCAGTTGCGTAAAATTTAAAATATCTACATCTTCGCCTGTCCACAAGTACCACCTTCTCCCCTATATATGACTTTTTGCACTTCCAACAACTTTAAAATCAAAAGGGTCGAAGAAAGTAAAATTGCATGATTTTGACATTGACAGTTTATTTGATTTATCAACGTATGCTTCACGCCAATTGCTATTTAAATTTTATTTACGAAACGCTATGGTAACACTTTCAGAAATATGGTAAATTTTTGTCATTGCATTTGTTCCATGTATTAGATTAAGAATCAAAGAATATTTGCCTTAACCTTTTTCAAATTGCAATTTAAAATAAGATAATACAATGAGAACCGAAGAACTTAGCTTGTCACGTTACTCTGATACTTTGTACCTATTAGAGAGATTGGCATAAAGTATTTAATCAAGTAAGCTTGACTAGCTCGGTAGCTTTAGCTCATAGTACGTGAAACATCTCAATGGGTTCAATATTTAATTTATAATCCTCTGCCTTGAGTTACGATGGAGTGTTATAAGGTTTTTCACCAGTCTATTTGTGTATCATTACGATTCAATGATATGATTTATATTTTAGTTGAAATATTATATTCGCTATTAAGAGTCAAATTATATTTTTAATGATTCTAAATTCTCAAGTTTACGATGCAATTCGTGCTCTATAATAAATCGATGCTACAAGATGTTACTGTAAAGTTTCAGGTTATTTTTGTTTGCATGCATAATTTGTGTGAGTGTTGATGTGTACTTGTGAATCGACAATTTAGGTAAATGTCGAGGAATTCTTTATTGTTATGCCTTTTGTAGGTTACAAACTATTAATTCAAATAGAAGTCATCTAAAATGTTTTCCTACTTCATATTAATTGCAGAATTATATACACAACAGCGAAAAACGTTCTTTTGCTATATCAATACAATCAATCAATACAATCCTCTCGGAGGCCTCTATGAGAATGGACAATGCAGCGGAAAACGTCCTGAGACATTGTACCTCTCTAGATATGTTTTACAATTGTCATATTCTCTATTATAACTATCGGAAAACGTCCTTATAGCGTTAGCAGAGAACCTGGTTTACTTGACCGCAAGAAAGCGAAAAACGTCCTGGAATATTACGTTCATGAATACCTATGGCAAGGAAATAAATTTAATGGAGTGTATAATTGGCGGGATACGATTCAGGTGAGAAAGTCGAGGGGACTCTGATTGTGTTGTGTTTGTTGCTGGCTTTCATAGTTCCTTCGTTATCACAATTGTTGATAAAGTATAATTTCTGAGGTTTACAATGACATCTATTTTAATTAAGTAAAATCCATTATAGTTTTCTATCTATCTAAACTACCTTAACTATTAGATAATTTACAATTCATTAGACTTCTATTTTCTAGTTCTGTTCAATTGTACCTTTACCACTAGATGGCCGTACCTATTCAGGTTTTGTATTTATTTACATTTGTTGACCTGTGATGAAAGTACAATAACTTATATTTTCAATCGTATGTTATTATGGTATATTTTCGATTGAATTCTTTATTGATTCTAAAATATTTAATTAAAATTGTATTTTTGTTTTATTTTAAGGGATTCTTTCATGAGTTATTTATATTTTAATACATGTAATAATTTATAATTTAAACTTCATTAATTAAATTTAGTATTTAATCATGTTTTACCGTTCTTGTTGCAATACTAATCGTCTCTATCAATAGATTTCGATACAGAAAATATAAATATCGATCTGTTCGCTATTAGTTAATCGATCCATTATTACACAAACACGATGTTAAACTTAAAACGAAATGAAATTATATTTATAAATATAGAAAACTAAACATTATTACACTTTGCTAACGGAAAAATAAGAGACTATTGTTTAAAAGAGTGGAAAAAACACAAAAATCCTATCAATTTAACTTTACATACAATTATTGTACGTGAATGCGAAGCTATAAATGAAATTAATATCTCTGATTTAACCGTTTTGGACGTAAGAACTGCTTCGTGTCCTTACAGTTTTTTTACTTAAAATAACGCGTTCCGTTGTCCGCTATTGCAGTGGCTTTCGAACAATTTTGCCACTTTATCTTAAAAAAGATTTTTCTTGGAAACGACTAGGAATTTTTGAAAAAGATTTTTTCTCTTGATTTAGAACTATCTCTGCGTGTATTATTCAAGTTTGTCAGTGGGTTTCAAAATCACCCTGTATATTATGATCATAATTGCAAAAATTGCATAGGAAAAAGATAAATATATAAAAAGAATTACTCTTATCGAGCATTTCACAAGACAGTAAACGAGATTGGATGATAATACTAATTATGTAAATTTACAATTGAGTTGATTTTTCTTTGTTTGTTAATGCGCTGTTCTTATAAATTCAATTTATCTAATAGCTTTGTTTTGTCTTTAAAGTAGACAGTTTTACTATTCTGTTTGAACATGAATTAATTTAAGCCCTTTTATCTTCAGTTTTCTAATTCTAAGACATTATTGATCTAAAATTTATCAATTTTGTATATAGACTAGCAAATTATTTAATCTTTGCATAACTACTAAAAACAGTTTTATTAGATGAAAAGGATAATGTTTAGGGACCTTGAACCGTTTTGTTAAAAGAAATAAATGTACACTTGATAAAACTTTGTTTTTAATTTGATATTGAATATTTACGTCTTTCACCAAGTATTGTTTATAAATATTTAAACTTCTAATCACTGCCTTATTGTATCTATTAGATTAGCGCCTGTACAGATTTATTTTTCTTACAATAGTCGCGTTATTAGATTTCTGATTTTGTAAAGGTTTATAGCATAATTTTTTAATTGTTACGTCATTATTTGCTGAAATCTTTCGCTTGCAATATCAAGCTTTATGTAACCATTTTATAAAAATAAAGTTAACTGTAATAGGAGTGCACAAGCAATAAATTTAAAACGAGGTTTTGCACTTTACGTTTTACGTAATTTATACTTTATAAATAAAAGCGAAAGGCTTTATTGTATTACCTCAATTTTGTCATTATTAAAGGTAAAACTGATAAATGTACTTTTATATGACTTTACAGTTTTTAAAATAATGTAAACGTTGTGATTTTAAGCAATGCTTCCTTTCTTTATAGTTATATAGCTGTATACAGAGTGTGACAAAAATGCAACTAATACTTGAGAAGCGTGTTTTATACATCAAAATAAATAGCAAAATCGACATTATAATAATAATTATTATTATTATGATATACTTTTATTAACACATTCGTGAACTCCTCTTTTGATGGGTTGATTCGTCAATTTCGTAGCGATTGACACATTTTCATAATATTTTGGGTAATGTTATTAAACCTCGTTTATAAAATTCTGAGTAAAAAAAATTGGTCGTCTGCATTTGCAGACGTGTCCCTTGGACTGGAAATTTTCTGTTCAAAAGAACACATCTGCAAATGTAGTCAAGGTTATTTTGTGCTTTTTGTGCAATCAAACAAAATTTTATTTGAAAATCATTTATTTTAAGTATTTATACACACAAAAACAGATCCCCTATTTACTATGAAGTGTTGCTTCTTTTGCCATTCTTGGAGCACCATCTATAGCGCAGGAAATAGCTTTTACGTTTGTAGTTATCTGGTACAGGAATTTTCTCCAATAAATGGCGGTCATTTGGCTCGGCTGTCTCGGCTGAAGGTAATACAACAGCAGTGGTAGGTCCTTGGCGAACTTGTGATTACAAGTAACTTTTTAGTTTTATAAGAGACATCGTCCATCTTTCATATCTGTCTACATTTTTAGTAATCCCTAATCAGCTTTTTCCGAAACTCTAGAAGACTAATTTTTGAAGAGTGATGTTCCTTATAAATGATATAGAAATTTACGATAGCTACATCCAATAAATGGAACATGACCTTCTTGTACCATCTCGTTGATTTTTGAGGACATGAATAGTAAGAAATGAATTGGTCGAATTGATTTATACCTGACATACACTTATTGTATTCCGTGATTTCTATCGGTTTCTGTTTCTTCTGGCCGTATCTATTTGAAACCTCGATCATCTGAAGGTGATATCATGTAGTTAGACATAACAAGTCCCTCCTATCCTTCCACTTAGTCACGTACGACTTTTCCATTACGCTTCCAAATATGTTCTACTTTTGCAGGCCTTTTGGTGGTTACCGGTTTTGAATTACCCTTCCGATTTGAAGGCAGAGTGCCGATGGAATGGGTCTTGCGACCTAATAGAATGTTAGATAAGGGTACACTATTATAATAATTATCGTGCACCAAGTGGTGCCCTTTATCAAGGTAAGGACTCATCAGCCTTAAAACCAGGCCGTTAATTTTCGAAATTGCTGAATATTTTTCTTGCTTCCCCTTGTAAATTTCAATGTTCAACACATACTCATTTGGGGAACAAAGTTCATAGAGCTTGATGCCATATTTTGACTTCTTATTTTTTATATATTGACGAAAGCTGAGTTTTCCACGATGAAGCAGTAATGACTCATCCAAAAATAAATGCTCCCCTGAGTAATATGTTTCCTGAAAAATCTCCAACAACCTTTCCAACAATGGGTGCACTTGGCTAAGTCTGTCGTCACTATCTCGCTCAGTTTTACAGTTAAAGCAACGAAGTAGTATTTCATATCGTCTAACCGGCATGTTTGCAGTGAACACTGGTTGATAATATAGTGAATCGGAAGAAAACGACTTCCTCAATGTTAGAGATTCTGACTGTGCTCTCAAAAGAGAGAGGCCAACGATTATCTCTAAATCTTCTTTCGTTGTCTCTATAAACGTTCTTGCTGTATTCGCGTTTCGGGCAATTTTCTTTAGAAATACTGTTACCGTAGTTATTAGTACATTTTACTAATAATTCCAATATATCATCCCACCACAATTATCTAAAAACGTCTAATGGACTATTGTCTATGCGAATTTTTATGCCCACTGAAGTTTCACCAAAGTTGAAATTTGATATAACTCCGTGGGTATCAGTCCACTCGTTATCATCAACATAATTTAAAATGACTTCATCTTGTATTAATTCTTCATTGTTATTTTCATTGTTTTCTTCACTCAGAAGATTGAAGGTTGTCAGTTCCGGGACTATAATTATCATTTCCATCACTATAGGGATCACTATCAGAGCTAGAGAGTTCATATTCGCTAAAATAACTCATTAATTTCATAAAATTAAAATAATTGTATTACAACACTTACCAACTACTCGTAAATATTTACGAATATCCTCAATAAACACAGCGCAATAGTTAACTATAACGAGTTTTAACAATAAATCACACTTCTATATTTCTTAAATTGTTGCACAACAAATAGAGTAAGCAATCTGTCAATAACACAGCATAACAACGCAAAATTAGCCCTTCAGTTTGATGTAACTGGACAAAAACTAAAAATTTCTTGTTGTAGTGGGACAGTAAGTACAAACGCTCATATAAGTAAAGGTAAAATTCGTCTGAAACTGCAGACACGTTCCCAAACTAACTACATAAAACAACTGCTAATGCAGACGCGCCCTGGTACATCGCCAGAAATCTATCTGCATTTGCAGACGTGTCTGAGAACCTGTTGAGGATGGTATGTTGAAAGCTACTTTTAATCCCAACTTTAATTGGTATTGTAATAAAAAACTCGCGAGTTATTTAATTATCTATTTCAGATTTCCAATTTACCCAATTCGTAACTAACTATGATTCAACAAGTAATCTTTCTGCTAATGTCTTTACTCACCAATATTAATTACAGAATTATCTATCTAAGCAGTGATTCGTCTATTTATATGTGAACTGTAAATTCTGCAATAAACTGAAGAATTTGCGAAAGAATGATTCACTTAAGCTTGTGAACTGTTTTAGGGCATAACTCATCACAATTGGGTGATTCATAACGCATGCCATAGGTAATTTTATTATATGATTGCTAAAAATAATCTTTGAATAGATAATGCATGCTAGGTTATCGGTGTGAAACTTGCAAATCAAGCAGGTTCATCAATTACCTCGTATAAAAATTTCTATTAAAAATATCTAACGCCTTGAATTGACATACATATTCGAGATTTCTGCCATCAAGTCTTTAGGCGTCGGTAGCACAGTGGTTACAGCATGTGTTATGTAAGCACAAGGTCCTGAGTTCGCGCATCAGTCGATGCAGAAAACTTTCAATATGTATTAAAATACTTGTCAAAAATTATACATTTAAAATAATTATCAAATAAATAAATTTAAAAAAAGTTAACTTGATATATATATATATATATATATATATATATATA
>JAHWXV010927608.1:0-17596 GCA_024586415.1 Phrixothrix hirtus | reverse complement strand
TAAAATAAAAGCCCAAAATCGAAGTTGAACACAAAACGTAATTTCCAACAATAAGAAAGATTAATTTATTTACCCAAAATCTAAACCATTTAATGCTTGCAGACAGTCATATGACTTCTTTACAAGCAGGACGGCTTCATTACGAACGTCTGGAACGTTGATATAACGATCTCTTCAGGATGTGATTTCCTGGACTCATAGGGCGAACAATCGTTAAACTCGGTCATTGGCCTTAACTTAGCACTAAAATAAAATAAAACACGAATAGAATTTGAAACCCTAAGAAACGAAATAATTTAATCTTACCCTGAAATTATCAAGTAACTGTCCCAAAACTGCATGTGTAACCAAATCGAAAGCATTCACACAAATCAAATGCCGCGCGGTCTGACGAATAAATCAGTGCGCACTAAACAAGACAGCGTGCCGCCGGAGGCGTGACCAACATGACAGCGGTACTCAAACAATTTACCCTAACAATAATAATGAACGACTTTATTGTCTAAAATCACACAAACGGAACTCTAACAATTTATATTCGTTAACCAAATGTATTAAATCAATACCAATTTTATAGAAAATTCATAAGTAAATTTTGAACCGTTACAAACGTTCATAATGTGTTTGTTACAAAATTATCACGTATAAAAACCAATTTTTACTAGGTAATTATGCAATCAAATTAGATATTTTAATATGCAAGGATTATTTAGCAAATTATGTCAAATTTTCGTAAGAACTGTTATAAAATAAATCGTTCCGGGAATTTAAGTGTGGATGCAAGCATCGTAGATAAACAGTTGCGAACCAGTTATCGGAATTCGCCAAACTTGTAGATAACAAGCGTTCACTTTTGTATGTAATTCTATATTCAAAGAAAAACAGACTGAATGATATCAATTATCAAATAACAGATGACTGTAGTCAGTTTAAATAAACCATTTATAACAAATAAAACAAATTCTCTTAAATAAATCTAAAATAAATCAAACAAGTTAGAATAAATGAAATATTTAAGTAAATAATTATTTTAGATATTTGAATCACATTTATATATGTAAAAATTAAATTATTAATACAGCGAGCTGAAACTAATTTCAAAATATTAATTAATAACGCCGCAAATAATATGTCTAATTCAAGAAATCAAAACTGGATTTTGAAATTAGTTAGTTGCTTACTTCCTACATAACAATCCGAAAGTGAGTAGACCACTAGAAACCCTATGAAATGAAATGTTTTAGACAGAAAACATCAATTACCTTAAACAGTTGAGCCTCTCGAGCGAGCAAAATATAAACAATTACATATTGTTACTAAATGTAACAGATCGACCGATATCAATTTGCAAATATCTAATGTTGACTACGCTCAACCATTTGTAGTAGGTCAGTAAAATTTGGAACATAGCTTCCGTAAACTTATTTATGCAATATAATCAATACTATAACACCTTTGTCGAAATCAAATTTCACTTTATGCACGAGTTATGTGACAGATTGTTGATATATACTTAATATGTGACATACTTTGCCGTTGGTATGCACTTTTCTTGAATATATGACAGTTATTGGCATGTATCGTTATGAAAATTACTAATAAACGAATTTTTATTAAGCACAGACAAAACACCTACTCAACACTATAGCTTTGAAACACGCATACAAAACTGTACTAGAGAGCACCATTATCTGTTATCAATATAATTGTTTAAAGGGTGACTATAATAACATTAACGGGACTGCTCGCCGTGTTTTAAACCTAACAAGTCATAATCCATTAAAAGTGATAAACCGCTTCCAAACCAACTCATTCACTTTGAATAATAAAGTTTGAAACTTATAAATACCCATTTTTATATATATATACGAAGTGCGACAATTAAGTAATGAGACTGATGTGAGAAAAATATCACTTATGTTTTTAGCCATCTTTAGTGTAATCTCCTTCAAAGTAGTGCTCTTATGCTTGCACATACTTACTCCAGCGCTTCTACCACTTCTGGTAACATTTCTAGAACTCTTCTTTTGGAATGTCCTTCAAGACCCTCGTCACAGCGTTTTGGATATCTTCTGTTTGAAAATGGTGTCCCTTGACCACCATTTTGACTCTTGGAAATAGAAAAAAGTCGCACTGAGCATTGTCCGGTGATAAGGTGGCTGCGGTAGTACTGAAATGCGTTTTAAGGTTAAAAATTTCTACACAGAATGTGTAGTATGGGATGGCGCATTATCGTGATGAAGAATCCAATTATCAGCAATGTTTGCACGAACACGTAGAACTTGTTTTCGAAGTCTTTCTATAACTTCTTTGTAGAAATATTGGTTAATTGTTTGGCCAGGAGGAACGCACTCTTTATGAACAATTCCCTTGAAATCGTAGAAGCACACAAGCATGCATTTCACTTTTGATTATCACATTAGAGTTTTTTTTGGTCTGGGTGATCCTTTTGAACACCATTAAGAACTTCGACGTTCTGTTTCTGGATGGTACTGGTAGAACCAACTTTCATCACCAATGATAACACGGCTCAATAAATCTGGATTGATTTCCACGTGCTCTAAAAGATCCTGTTTCTCGCTGTTAGCCTGTGAGATTTTTGGGGACCATCTTTGCAGAAATTTTTCTCATACATAGATTTTGTTAGTATTTGATGAACAGTTTCCCAATTGATGTTGAGTTCTTGTGCCATCATTTTAACGGACAATCTTCAATCAAATCGTACGATTTCACGCACCCTGTCCATGTTGACATCAGCCCTTGAGGTTGATGGTCGTCCACTGCGGTCTTCATCTTCAACATTCGTTCTGCCTTCACAAAACATTTTATGCCAACGAAAAATTTGAGCTTTTGACATAACCTCATTTCTAAAAGCCTTCTGAAGCTTATCGTAAGTTGTCGTCGCATTCTCACTCAATTTAACACAAAAAGAAATGGCATACCGTTGCGCAAAACTTCTCGATTCCATTTCTGTAACGAGACGAAATCATGTGTTTCTTTATTACAGCACAACTTATGACTGAGAGGCCGCATCAATGTGCCACTTGAACTAGAAGTAGCTGAGAGATCAAGTTCAAAGATTGAGCGCCTGCCCAAGCTGCAGAGTTGCCACATCTTGCAAAAAAATCAGGCTGATTACTTAATTGTCGTGTATATATATATATATATATATATATATATATATATCAGGTATTTGTTGTAACTTATTGTAAGTTATAAATATTTTTCCATCTTTTATTGAATAAATGTACATATCCAAGCGTAGTTGTTTAAATTAGCTAAATCAAAAGAAGTTAACAAAACTTCAGTGCTAAGCGTAAAAGCACCCAACACTTGCAAACTTAAGTGGAATAAACAACTGAAAGTAAACTAAAAACAATTACATACAGGTGCTAGGTAAATTTTAATTCAGGTGTGCAAAAATATAATAAGTTATCAAATATTATACATTCAATTAGATAGTAAACCAAATGGATACGGGGTAAAACTAAAAAGTTACATAGACTGAAAAATAAAATAAACGTATACGGGATAGTTTCAAAACGTAAAAATCCTTTGAACGCTAATAAGCGTTACTTTACCTTAATTGATTATGTCAGCAGTGTGAAACAAGGTTGTGTGAGATAACCCATTGAACCAGTCTAATCTCCGACTATTTAGAAGGTAGCTAGGATCCAGTAAAGTGACGTCACAAATAACTCCAGGAGACTATAGGGCACAACCTTACCGCTTAAATAAAATGATAAGATCAAATTTGATTTTAATTAGTTGGTTAAATAACAATATCAAAATGTGGAATTTTTAAAAACTCAAAAACCCTAAATTAATAAACCTACCAGGAAGCACGAAAAATAACGCATTGTAAAAATAAATTATTAACTTCATATGAACTGGTAAACAATTAAAATAAGGAGAAATAAAAACAGTGTATTGCAATGTACGTTACATTTTGATACAGTTAGATGATACATTAAGTATAGGGTTATTGTGTTGAAAGCTATTATCTATTTCTAATACTCCCTCCATACATAATTGAATCGATTCTGGCATTTCACATTGTTTTAGTTGATAGATGTAACATTTACAAGTTTCTTGTCCCATCGAAAATTCGTAAATGAAGATTTATAACAACATAATGTCGAGCGACTCCTTTAAAATCATTTACTATATATAGAAATTGTTACTCCTCCTTTGATAAAAACATTAAATATTTAAGTATTAATTTAATTACCTGGTAAATTTAACGGTATAGATCATCTTTATACCTTTATAGAAGTTTTAATTGAATTGATAAGTATTTAATGAACATTATATTTCACCTCCCACGTTTGGTTTCAGTAAGTACTAAATTTGCTAATACATTCTCTAATATGCCTAATTAACACCGAATAATACATCAGAGCGTAGAATAATTGGAATTTCACAATTATAAAGACATTATAAACATAGAGTATGTAAATAGAATATTGGTATAAAAATTAGCATATTGTTTTATTTAAAAAAAATAAAGTTAGCCGTGATTGAAGAACTTAAAAATTGAATATCCATGCCTAGTAAAGTTTTAAATTTAACATGGTAGTTTTACAACCAATATATATATATATATTCAGGCTTAATCGAACGGTGAAAACTCCATCTTTCTAAGTTTGACCGTTACGGTAACATTTGAAATTTTTTAAGACATTGAAAGTGACTTTTTTTTGAAAACTTCGAATACGTCAAAAATGGTACGACATAGACCAAATGTTTGGTTATCAAAGTGACCCTAAAATTTAACATGCAATCAAAAAGTGCAATAATATATAGGGTATTGTATTTAAAATAACGAAGTTGGTGTGCATTTCCGATATAGCCGGAAGCTCATCACCTTTCAAAATAACTTTACAATACGGAGAACTTGATTCAATGCAACTTTTATCTGAAAGTTTTGTTTGAAGTGTTAATAATAAGACCATTACGGGTTTTTGCATCTTAGGCTGGACACCCTGTATATAGGGTGGCCAATAAATGAGGTGCACTATTTAACACACGCGTACTGAGACCAATTGTGAACACAAATCTATAAAAAGTTTTAATAGAAATCAAAAAGAAGCATTACAAATTTTTATCCAAAAATTGATTATGAATATGTGCCTCATTACTCATTAACTGTGATACGTAATTAAAAATACAAAGGCCGCTCTGTTCTGTTTATAAAATGTTGTATTACGATTATGTATTATTTCGAGTTCACGGTTCTCCGCTGTTTTAATAAAAACCAGTTGTACCTATTATTTTAAATCACCCAAACATGCTGTTTTCTATAAAACTATAGCTTATTAATTACAAATTATTTATGAATTAATTATTGATAAAGCCATGACTTAAATATCTAAATTGACACGTTTTAATTTTAGTAGGTATGTAAAAAATGAAAGTATATTTAATCGGCATTAATTTATTTGCTGACATTTATTACGGCATAGAAAAATAATAGGCGAACGGTGGTTCTGGAGCCACAATTTGATCAGGGACAGGTCAATAAACTCCACCCACAACTGGGTCAAAAACAGGTCAATCATGTCGCTCCACAATTTGGTTAAGGGTAGGTCAATTACCTCCCTCTACAATTGGATCAAGGATATCAGCCAATTGCATCCGTCCACCATGGAATTAATTGAGGGATATTTGATATCCACAGTTGTGTTAAGGATATCGGCCAATGATCTTTTTAATACTCTTACCTTACTAGAACTACCAGCAAATGAAATTAAGGTTCACTGTTCCCACTATACATCATATGTGACTCACGTTATTTTAAGGATATATAAGAGTTTACATCTGACGCGTGGTTGTTGTGTGTGAACAAGTAAGTCTTACCTTTAATAAACAGGGCAAGTCTCTTGTATGTTATTCAGAGTGCCAGAATAAATGTGTTTTAACAAAATAGTGAATGTATAGAAAAGAAAATGCTGGTTTTCTATTATTGTGTTTGAATTTATACTATTTAAATAAATCAATACGTTAATGTAGGACTGTATTCGAAAAGTGGTTGTAAATCTGAGTAATATGCGTAATCAACAAGTAATACTGAAAGATGGCTATTGGAGAATGATAGTAGAGAATATAAACATTATAGTTCATTGTTTTAAAAGTAATGATGAGGATATACGGTAACCGATTAAAGCTGCTGCGAAAACAGTTTTCTTTGATAGAATAGGTCACTCGGATATTATAATTATTGAAGATAGTTGTAAGAATAACATTTACTTAAGTCGGGAGTCGTTGATAGAATTACAAAGTTTGTTATTTGTAATGGAACGAAGATTAGATACAAGATACAAGATTTTGAATCGTTTTGTGGCAATCTATTAAAGGATATTGTAAACTCATCAGGTAATACTAAAATGTATGTTACGACGATTACCGAACAATTTGAAGATATCCAAAGTGAGGAAATATTGTTATTGCTGCAGATGTTGCATTATAGTTCCGAAAAATTTGCTGCTGATTTTGACGTAGTCAAAGCACCTACGTAATAAATATTAGAAACGTTGCAGTGGGGATGTAAATATAAATATAGAAAACTATAATATAGTTATGTAGTGTTTCAATTATTCAATAACGATATGGATGTGTTACGCGGCGGAACATTGGACGAAAGCTGTAAATAAACATACATTCTTAAGCGATCACTACAAGAATTTCAAGTATTAATTTTTGATTCTGACCATGAAGTGGTTTACCGATTTTGGGACTTTAGTGGCGAGTATTATTAGTGAGTTAGTGAAATGGTATACGAAAGACAAAGATTTGTATCCAATATCTAGAAGGAAAGTGTGTAATAGATATATGATACATTAGTTATGCAGTGCGCACTTAAAAGAATTTACTCATCAACTTAATTCGTCTTTCGCTGATGATCTTAATAAAGACGAAATTGGTGTTATAAATTCTAAAGTAAGTTTCGAAGAAAGTGAGTAAAATACCGAAGGCGGAACAATTCAAACAGAGCAAGATAATAATGACAGTTGGTAATAATTAACGAAAGCAAATATCAAGTACGTTATATGGTGACGTGGTCGTATGCGTATCGAATAGCTCTAAAGGGGTACTGGTAATCAGCATTATTGAAGAGAATACGATTTGAAAAGAGAGTGAAAGAATGCAATAATAGTATTTTGCCTATTTTAAATGTTAATCACAGAACAAAAATTTGTTGTGAGCGCTTTTCAGAATTATAAAGAAGTGATAATTTTACTATGTGTTTATTAATGGCCGTTGATACTGTAGTTTTACACGATTAGCATAAGTTAAATAGTGATATTGTAGTTTTGGAAGAGATGAGTATAGAATAATAATTCATTTTAAACATTACTATATTGTAATAATGAAATGAAATGGTATATACATATAATTTGTTTGAAATAAATTTCATCATATTTAAGACGATGTTGGTATTAATAAGTCTTTATAGTAGAGATACGTATCGATTTTTGTATGTAAGCGGCTTTTTCAAATACTTTAACATTAAAGGCTTTTGTATCTTGAGTTGCTCGACGAAGAACATCTGGTGTCCACTAGTGTAAACATTTAAGTCCGAACGATACAAAGATGGTTAATCATTAACTAGTGCGCTTGTTGTTTATATTCATCATCCAAGTTTGATAAAAGATAGGTGTTTTGAAAATGCAATGAGAGATTGCCGAACTGTTTAAATAGCTAGTTTTTTAGGTATGGAAGTTGTTTTTGATTTTAAAGCCTTAAAATTCAGCTATGAACGTATTGCGGTTAGAAAATATATTTATGTATTTAAAACTGTCGTCATGTATTAGTTCTGAAAAACTGCTTTGTATGTGTGCTTGCTATTATTTCTTCATTGTTTGTGTTGTTTTTCATTCCTGATTTTGTCGTTTTCTCAATTGTATTGTTATTTATCGTATTTTCGTATCTGCTGAGATTAGTTTTAAATAATGGCAAGAAAATTTTCTAATGAAGAAAAACTAGACATGTTGGAAATCTACTTTCAATCTCATAGAAATGCTTCTGGAGCCTTAAGAATACATCAGGATAGATTCCCAGAGCGTGATCAACAAAATTCTAAATATCTTAAAATACTTATAATTAATTTATTAAACTTTGGTAGCTTCTATGATACTAGGAACCATACGTATAATGTACAAAACCAATAGCGGACTAATGCTGTTTTAGAATATATTACCGAAAATCCTACTATATCTGTTCGAAAAACGGCAAACAAAACAGCTATACCTAAGACAACAGTTCATCGAATATTAAAAGCTAATAAATACCATCCTTACAACCCTACAATTATACAAGGTTTAGTTCCAAATGACTACCAAAGAGGAACAGCTTTCTTTAAGTGTTATGTTCAAAAATGTCGCGAAGATCCCAATTTTTCAACTAAGGTTATATGGACTGACGAAACGAGATTCACAAATTGTGGAATATTTAATAGACATAACACTCATTATTAGAGTGTGGAAAATCTTCACAATACTAGCCAGAGGAGATTCCAAACGGAACTTGAATTCAGTGTTTGGTGTGGTGTAATAGGTAAACTTAAATTTGTAATAGTTTGGTAGGGCAATAATAACACTAGGGTACATTTTTCTAGGAAATCAATTAATTGGACCATTTATCTTTAATTAGAATTTAAATGGAGAACCAAATTGTACGAGCAATTAGACAACTTGTCGGAAATTTAAACGAAACTTAGTTTATGCACGATGGATACCCTGCTCATAATCACGGCATAATTAATGATTATTTAAGGGAAATATTTCATAATAAAATTATCGCCAACAATAGAAACAATTTATGGCCAGCAAGGTCGCCAGATATGAATCTCCTTAGTTTTTTGTAAGTTTATTCGTTTGAAGCTCCAGAAAATGTAGCAATTTTGGAAGAACAATTGAGGAATACTTTTCGGGCTATTCACAGAAATACCTTAATGAGAGTGGTAAATGCTGTTCAAGTCCGTTCTCAAAAATGTATTGAGCAGGTTGGTGGAAATGCGCAGCAATTTAGTTAGTATGAGTGTCAACTGTTTAATTAATGAAATTATAATTTGCGCTCCTGTGTTGTTAAAATTTTGTTTACTAAGTTTTCAATTTGTGCTGAGTAATTGTTTTGTATGTGAGTTGCGTAAATAGCAAAATGATCCAATTTAGTGGTTCACTGGTCCTCAGTCTACTATCGAAAAAAACGAAAATTTCTAATTTTTGAACTTTTGAGAGAAGATAATGGCATGTTGTTATACATCATTAGAAAAAGAATTAATAGCACTATCAAATGGTGTAAAAAAACAATATGCCATCCGTATGAAACAAAAAAGTTACAGTCAGTATCTCAAAAATAAAAAACGGTATTTATTTCTTTTTAGTGTCGCTGCAAAGAACATTAAAAGGTACCTGAATGATGTCCAAGTTAAAATGATGTCATAATTCAAATTAACGAGATCTGAGGGAATTCAGAAACCCCACTATTTAGGTTTTTTGTATTAGGTTGAAACCGGCCAAAGCTGGATCAAATTTCTCATACAATCCTTTAAAATATTGCCCACTTAACCGACTATCTATCACTAATATTAACCGAGATAACAATACATGCAACCAAAATTTGGGACACAGTATATAGTCAACAGTTTGGTTTCACCTAAACACTATTGCGGAGAGCTTTCAGATGAATTCCGATCGTAATCGTTCCACCTCGAAAATTAACAAGATTTTCATCTATACCTAATATTCTAAGGATAATTTGTGATATGGCATTAACATCAATTTTATAAATAAGTCATATGATTTGGTAGTTCGATAACCTTATAGGTAGGTGGTACGCTCAAAAAAAATGATATATAGTGTGCACGGCAGCTCCGTTTTTATAATTTGTAATTATAATGTTACAATTGATTAAAATGGAATTTACATTTAAAGTTTGAATGGGATATTTAGAAATATGAATGACATTAGGTAGAAATATTTCACGTTTAAAACCTAACAGTTTCGTAATGGAATTATAATCGTAAGGTCGATAAAATTGGATGCCGCAATTGATGATTGCAGTTTGTTATTATTCGCCCTGAACTTTACATATTCACGAGATTTTCTATTGAACTGTGAATTTGTCTAATTGTTTATATCTAAATCTTCGTAAGACCCCTTAGCTATAGAAAAAAACTTGTTTCTAATTTTAAATCAATTATTCTTGGCTGTTACGATTGAGTTAGTACTAAAAGTTTCAAAACTTGTGAAACTAATAACATATTCGTTATTTGACAATATAGGAGCATAAAAATCCACTTAAAGTAGAGTAACCATCGATGAAGGTGAATGTGTACGACATATTGTTAATAACATTCACATGACACTGAGAGAAAATTATTTAGCATTAGTGTATAAAAGCTTCGATGCTATGTTACCACAATAAGAAGAATTAAGATCGTTGTAATTTATTGAAGTTATACAGTATATTTTTTACACTAGTATCACTGTAAAAATAATGAACTAGTTTCAGGGGAGGTTTAAGTTGTCCAAAGCTACCGAAATATATCACTGAATTGTTAATTTTACATGGGTCGTCTAATGAGAGTCATATGCTAACTTACTATCTAAATTGACAATAGCGGATTTATGTTTATGTACTTTTTGTGGCAAATTGTTCCGCATAAGTGCCCTGCGGAAATGTGTAATGTTTAAAAGTTTAGCGTAAAGTTTCATATCAATATTGGTTAATGTGTGAGCTGGTAGTTTTATTGAGGTATTTTTATAATTATAAACGAGCCCAAACCTAGCCTTATATGATGTTAAGTATAGCGCTTTCCAATCGCAGCATGTTCCATTGTCCCATTATGTCGTTTTATTTCTTCTAAAGCCCTTGTGGCATTCACGCTTTTTGCAATAGCGGCAGCTCCACTACCAATACTATAAATTGCTTCTAGTGTCGCAAATATTGTAATGCTGGGTAAAAAACCACTTGCTTTACAAATAAGGCGTGTACGATGTTGTAACTCGTTTTTATTTCAAAGCTGTTATGGTGACTTTAATAGGTTGTTTAATATTTGAATTATGACCTATTTCTATTTTAACGAGTTTAACTGTTTCATTAAAGATAATTCTACGTTTTACTTTCCGTGTCCCTTAGGAACACTCATTCCTAATTTACGTTTTAATTTCATAATACGAGTTCCTAATCTAGCGAGTTTAACTATTTCATGGAATCTAGATCTTCCTTTTACTTTTCCGTTTATTTCTTTTTAATTTTTGTAATTCCAAATCCTAGACTAGCGAATTTAGTTGTTTGATTAAAATTATTGTTCTTTTAATAGCAGCAACTCCTCATTTGAGTTTTCAATTCATAATACTGGTTACAGTTAAGGCTGCTGATTTTTTCCCAAAACTTGTGTCTTTTGATCTATATAACACTCCCAAGCTTTACTCGCCAATACTTTCCACCTTATGGCGTTTAGTGAAATCCGCAGTGTTGCTGTATGCAATATTGTTGATTTTACAAGCATCTTCTACAGGATTAATTCCTGAATCACCACAAGCTATCCTTTTCTGCAAACGCATTCTCGGATGACAAAACGATAACCAGGCATGTGAAGCTCTACTGGTAGTTTATTAATGAGCGCACCAAGAAGTTTAGAGCAGTTTTTAATTCATCGTTGACATCTGGAATTATGAGCGTTTCAAACTGCTCTAAGCAAGTACATAAGCATGGCTGAGTTTTTATAAAACAAGCTCTATAGATATATGAAATTTAGGTTTAACAATAGTATATACGTATATACCAGTGTAATAAGTAATATGCAATTTCTCCTCAAAAATAACGTTTTACTATAAATAACCACGACACATACGAAATAAAGAAAACATTTCAGAAGCATGGTAACTTATTGGGAGGCTGTAAAAATGTTTAATTACGTAGAACAGTGGGCCTCAAAGAATGAATATAATGGTGTCATTTTTCAAACATTGCAGTGGTTTAAGATTTACGAATATTTATGTATTCAAAATAAATTCATCTACCTAAATATGTATATATAAAAAATTATTAAACTCAGTAAATGGAATAAAGTATTTCGAATATGAAGATGGTAATACAATTATTGACGTAAAGATGTGAAAAATAATTCAGTCGTTACCTTTGATGATGTTGTAAAATCAAGACTTCATAAGGTATTATTTGGCTTTGGTAGATATAAGGATATAGATTTCTTTTACTTAAATCAGACGTATTCCTTTATTTATAAACATATAATACGAGATAAACGCCAACTTGATCGTTATTTTTAGACAAGATGGTACAAATCTGAGGCATGTCTATGAAGATCATATGGTAAGTGATATATCGTTTGATAAGTTTGAGGAAATGTGCTTAATTTGTTGTAAATATAAATACGGCTTCATACTAATGGACAAAGATAACCATATTAACCTAGGATGTTACAGATAAGGTTTAGATTGATATATTAATATTGGAATACTCTAATTTATGTAACCCTAATGGATACACGATTGGCAAAGGACTTAATTAAAGCTAGACCATACATGAAACGGAAATACGAAAGCTCAAAAGCAGATATAGCAAAATCTGAATCAGTAGCTCAGCGTACATTGAGACATATCTCCGACTCTCAAAGACCTAATGTCAACAATTAGAAGGGTAAGCAAGGAAAAAGATAATCTTATATCGAATGCTACCGACAGCTCATTATCAACAGTGAATGATAGAGCATCACCGTGTATAGAAAAGAGACCAATTTGTGAAACTTAAATACCCGATTTTAACTTGGTAGAAATGCGGACTGAACTTGAAAGAGTAGGTACTAACTCCGACTTTGAAGAGTTTATGAATCAGTTCGATGATTTGGTCAGAAAATACATTGACGGTATTTTTAAATAGATTAAAAATGAGTACGATCATTATTATGGTATACGATATAATGCGGCGTCAAATACTTTTGAAGTAAGCGGCTTGGAATTAACTCTTACGGACGAGGACTTGGTTATAGCTACACCGTCCGAAAAAGCGTTCCGATGTTGGGGGACTCCATATCTCTGTGAGTTGGTGCTTAAGAAGGAGTCACTAAAATATCTCGTTAAAGATGAAAATGCTTACTGAGATTACTCATGTGAACTAATGCGATACGTCAAGTATACAATGCCAACGGTAGAACTATTGGAACGGGTAAAAAGTATTCCACCATTATTATGCGACTTTTGCATAGAATACGTTTTTAAGTGGCACGAAAGGTTTACTGTTAGGAGAAAAGATGTCGAGGAAGATGAAAGGTTAGTGCCACAGATGTTTTACGGTTTTTTATGATTTAGGGGTGTTTTGTCAGAATAAAAAAATCGAGGTAAGGAGCTCGGAAGAAGAGACTTGAATTGTAGGCAAATGGATTGGTGTTGCATCAGGATAATATTCATGTTCATAATGATTTATCCATGAATAGTTTTAGATCTCCATAAACATTACTATTCGCTAACACCCTCCATACTCAGCTTATTTTGCATTATCTGGCCTCTTTTGCCTATTTGCCAAGGTAGAAAGCAATCACAAGGGGACTTGGTTTGAAAGCGTTAATGACTTAAACAAGAAAACGGTAAAACTTCTTAAAGGATTTAGGGATGGTGAGTTGTTTTCACCAATGGCAGACGCGCATGGTATGGTGTATAGGTGAATAAGGGATCTGTTTTGAAGGGAATGTCATGTAGTTACGACTTTTATTTAATATAATCCTGTAATTAAGGAAATCCCGTTATGCACTTGCCATATCTTGTATATTAAGTAGAAATTCTTTCGACAATACAGGAAACTTGTTTTGCAAAAATCTAAATCAATTATTTAATTTACACGGACCTTCTGAAAAATAACTCTCAAATACATAATCTTCTACTATTCCACCTCAACATTTAAAAACACCTTGTTTGACTATGTGACAACATTAAATACAGGCTTGTACGCCAATATTTTACTTAGGGGATTGAATTTCTAAAAAATGGTCCTTTTTACTTTCATGTCAAGTTTGACATAAATTTAAGATTTCCCCTGCTCTTCTTCGTCTCCTTCTCTCACTTTTTATAATTGCTGAAATCTTATAATAATTACTAATATATAATATTTCTAAAAAAACCTAAAATGATGCACCTTCATTAAATAGGGGTGGTCATCGACCCAACTCGATCCCCCACCCCCTTTGCGTAGAGGCCTGAAATGTTGATTATTATGTGAATAATACTGGAAAATATGCCTATTTACTCTTCAATTTTTATGGAATGTTACTTTATTTCGAGAAAAATAAGAAATTTAAATGAAAATCTTTCTTTTAAACTTTCTGCTAGGTTCAGTAGCAGAAAATAACTTTCTTTTTGAAGTCCTTGCCATTTAATTGTCAACAAAGTTCAACGTGATAAGGATGTATCTCATTTTTTTAAACATTTTTAATACACTAGTTTGGATTATTTTATTTTATCTTGAAAAAGTCCGAATTACATATTGATCTTCGGAAATATTATGGATAACATATTTGCACCAGATTGACTCTTTTTTTGTATATTGGAAGCGACTCAAAAATGTTTTCAAACACTTGCTTCCTAGGTTATTTTTGATTGGAATGTCGTTCTTGGTATAGTAAGGAATTCTTGTCACATAAGTACAAAAATTATATCAATCAATTGGTTTTTAGTAAAGTTTATTTTTAAAAATAGGTGATCCTTATTGTCTAAATGCAGAATGATAAAGTTTTTAATTAAACTAGAATAAAATCACAGAACCTTGTACTTAAGATAATTTATTAATTAAGACGATTAAATTTTTGAAAAGTGGTTTATGTTAGGATAATTTACTGATTATCTCATATAAATAACCAACCACAACCCCTACTACAAATTAGTATAAATAATAAAATTGTTTCTTCATAATCGCAATTTTATGAATATTATAAACTTATAAACTAATTATCAACTGCTTGTATTCAATTTGTTTTAACATCTATCTTTAAAGCTAATATAAATTGAAACAAATGGAAATTATGTTATATATGTTCATGTTGTTACAAGTCGATCACACCTGATATAAAATTTATGAAATCTTTAGGTAAATTAATATTAAAAACTAATAAGAAATATAGCTATTGAAATTTTGCAAAATAATTATTAAAATATTGCATTAATTTAAATAGTGCTCTAACATAATTTTAGTTAATTAAAATAAATAAAATTGTAATTACTTTACATGGATAGTGAAAAAAGGTTTTAATTTTAAATATAATTCTATTTAATTAACTGAAATTGCGTTAGAGCGCTATGTAAATAATGTAATGTTTTAGTAATGATTTTATAAAATGCAACAGCTGTATTAATCTTCGCAGGTTTTAATGTTAATTTATTTAGATGTTTCCTTAAAATTTAATAATATCTATGGTCTACCTGATTCCAACGTAAAATATGGGCTATAATTTCTATTTAATTTAAATTATATTTGTAAGAGAGCTTGTAACTCGACTCCTATTATAAGAATTACATAATTTTATTTCGGTCAATATTTTAGGAAATACGCATTTAGTAAGAATTTATAATCTTTAAGTATTCATCTTTTAGCAAATTAGTAATTTCCAAAATATTGTAAAATCAGTTTTAATTATGAGGGGGATTCAAAAAATAAGTTACACATGATCTTTGCGGTTAAAACTATTTAATTCAGAAAAAAATAAATATGGGAAATGGATAATATATGCAGGACTAGTTTTCTACATAGTCACCAAGTCTCTCCAAGCACTTCTTAGGGCACGAAACCAATCATTCAATCCCTTGAAGATAGAATTTCCTTCCTTGACTTTTAAGCGACTGGATAACCTTAGTTTTCACTGAAACGTCATTAGCAAAGCGTTTTCCACTCACATATTCTTTCAATTTACCAAACAAGTGTGTCACATGAAGGGTTCTGTGATACTTTCCACCGGAAATGGTTTAATAGTGCTTGTATGGTTTAGGCTTTGTGGGGAGTCGCGTTGTAATGTCAGATCACAATGCCATTGTTTAGCCTCTCATGTCTTCTGCTTTTCATGGCTTCCCAAAGAGATCACAGTGTCCAACGGTATGCATGTGTATTGATTGTTGATCCCCCCGGCATAAACTTCGCATGCGCAATACCATCACTAGCGAAGAAGACTGTCCGTATAACCTTCCCTGTATATGACGCAGCATTAAAGTTCTTCTGAACAGTGAAGACGCGTATTTACATTCCATGAATGACCGTTTGTAATCAGGGGTGCAATGGTGCACCCAAGTCTCATCGTTAATAATCGTTTGCCTGAGAAATGAATTTTCGATGGCTGGGTAACGTTGCAGAGAATCCAAACAGGATGCAAATCGCGTAGCTTTATGGTATTATGTAAATGACCTGGAAACTCATCAATATACCAGATGGTCACTAATGATATCATACGCGCTCCAGATAGAAACATTCAGTTCCCGTCAAAGTTCAGAGACAGCCTGTCATTGATTATTGCGAATTATCACATTATCCGCAATTACATTGTCTTCACCTATTGATGCTGAAAGCCTTTCTGATCAACAGGTGTACGTCCATTGAGGAACTGTTGACACCATTTTACAATTGTAAGTCTTGAAATGGCGTGCAATTCATATACGTGCGTGATTTCATAATTATTTTCCATGCGTGTTAGCCGTTTGGTTCATAAGAAGTGCACTTTAACTTTGCAGTAAACATCCAGCTGACACACCATAATTATACTGTTTAATCCGACACGTTGCTACGTTTCTGTCATTTCAATGTTGATTTAATTTGAGTATTTATCTAACTTATATACCACACTAATGTATTCGTACTACGCATTGCGACCACGTCTAAAAACAATCTATAACTTACTTTGTAAATACCCCTCGTATTTTAGAGTAATAATAAAAATGTTTACATTTTAAATAATTTTCACTAGTTTTTCACTTGAATTATCTGTATTGTACAATTCATTTTCTGTGCGAATCTAGATCACAATTAATATAAGCGGAGGAAGTAGTTCTATAACTTTCACTCTAAATACATGTGTGGTGTAGATGGAAAGTTTACTTAACGTAATGGTTGTAATGGGTTTCACAATGAAATTCAAGTGAAATGCGTGAATTAGGACGTATTATTTTGTTGTTTATTTTAAATGACAGTGCTGGTTAAATATTTTATTGATGGATGGATGGTTGTAGATTTCCATCTGCCTTATTATAATACTTAACACCTTCCGATCTACTACGCAAGGTGTTCCTGTTTATTACACCCTTACCGTTTGGTTTGGATTATAATTCGCTTAGGAAAGTTTAGCAACTAGTTTGACTAACTACCTTATTAATTGTAATGAAATTCTTTGATTTTCGTTTGGCTATGTATAATTACTTCGGTGAAATTTCTTTTTATCGGAATTAAACGTCATAAGTTGCACTATTGCGGAATAAAAACGACTAAGAAAAACATCTTACCACCTTTATTTATATTATTTAAAGGTTCAAAAGCAATCTAACGTTTCGAACTATTTATAGTACATTTTCTGATATATATATATATATATATATATATAATA
>JAHWXV010927591.1:0-12042 GCA_024586415.1 Phrixothrix hirtus | reverse complement strand
ATAATTTCAAAACGGAATTAGATGTAAAAATTAAAATGCTATAAGTACATATTGTAATTCGGCCCGTATAGTGATGTTATTAAATTTAGATATTTTACAACAGGGATTAGCGATAGATAACAATAGAATTTACATAAATTAGATGATTTGACACAAAAAACCAGCAACAGCTGACAAAATTTCACAATGCCAGAATGAAATCAACTTTTCAGTTTAAAGGCTAAAAGGATTCCGTTTCCACTTCGACGAAACAAGCGGTTTTTCCTACATTTTTCGTATGAACTTAAATTAAACCTTTACAAAACGTTTTAACAGTTATTCCTGTTATAAGTATAAATTAATATTTATCAATCATTGGAGTTTTTAAAAATGTAATTATTCCGTTTAGTAACGTCAACAATGTCTGTTTATGGTGGATAAGGCTTATCACATCAGACGTGCTTTATTTATGTTTACGGATCAAGAACTTGAACTATTTGACCTTGACATTTGATAATCATGGGAACAACTAATTTCGTAAAGTTTAACAATTAATGTTAATAGAATATAATCTAAATATGTATATATAAAGCAAATCGTTGTGATTATTTTGTTATTTACCAATTAATATTAACAGAAATTATTTCAAAACAGAAATCCAAAAATTCAAAAATAAATAATTACAACAGAATTTATATATGAATATAAACAAAACATTGGGTTGAAATAATGGAAAATAAGGGTTTTTGAATTTTAAATACAAAACGAAGTATAGATTAAAGAAAAAATTAAAATAAATAGAAATTTCTTTTGGAAATTCAGCAACACATTACAATTGAAACGTAAATTAATACATTTCTTTAACTTCGGCGTTTGTGCATTATGGGCAAACTTGTCGGTTCAAGTCAATTCTATCATATTTTCTTGATTCGTTTGGTTAATTTTCTCGATAACAACAATTCACGAAATATATAGCACAACTCTATATACCGTTAAATTTAAAAATACACCGCACTCGCTAACACATTGACGCACATTTACAAATACGAAGACTTTTTTTGCTGTTGCAATTTTTGCGGTGAATGTCTGTTCTTGTTATGATACGATGTCTTATCTACTACGTAATAACCATTTTTTCGGTTCAGTTCCGATGGTGACCTATGCCAACCAATCGAGTGAGATATATTTAGTACCATCAACGGCAGAATGGAGTGGACATGTGTATAAATAAAGAACGTCGTGAGGCTTATTAGTGCTGTTCATCGGTGACAAAAGTTTACAAAGATGGAAACAAACATTAAGAATGCTACTATGATTGTGCGAAAAGATCGATGAATCACATTAAGGCAAATGTCATTAGTATGCTGCCATACTTTGGCTTCAACATTTTTACCCTGACAGTAAGCAACAAAGTTCAGTGTGGAAAATTCCATCACCACCATAAATTAAAAAAAGAAAATTGGTGGTATATTCTATCTTATTCGTTGTTGTCCAAGGTATTGTGCATTAATATGTTCTACCACCACACACAATTGTAACAGGACAGTATTACAAAAGCGTACTAAATATCTGAAGAACCATGTAAAGCGAAAACAACCGCATCTAACAGGGTGTATTAATGGAATACCTCGCCGAAATCAAAGCGAAATATGTACCTCTGGCAACTTATTTATTTTTCCTGAAGTGAACAGGCGCCTTTGTGGAAGATGTTTTAAATCTTCGGAGTAAGTGGTGAAGGATCTGTCAAATATTGGCTTCCATCATATCTTTGAAGGGCGGTAGAAACTCTAGGATAAGTGCATTGCAATCCATGGAAACTACTTTAAAAAAGACCATCGGCAGTTGGAGGATGAATGAAAGTATGGAATCAGAAAACAATTATGATCATTCATTATTGAACCGTTCTGGTATATAAGTTAATAAAAAAGCACATTCTATTTTTGATAATTTTGGTAGATGATCTTATCTTTTATATGTTTATCTGTTTATACAAGATATTACATAGGTTCATCAGCTACTTAGGGAGAGTATCTAGGCGTAAATCTAAGACAAAAGTTCTAGTAATTGCTTTTCTAAAATACTTCCCCTCTAAAGATAACGCTAAAAAAGCAATAGGGGATTTCATAATTTGTCCTTTTAGCCTGAAACAGCGGCTAATAGAGGCGGCATATAGACCATTTTTGGAAAACGATTTGCCTTCTCTGTTCGAATATGTCCCAATAGCAAGAAGACTACAAAATGTGGTTTTGCACGATACTCCCCCGCTGACGTTTTACTGCAACAGCAAGACAATTTTTCTACAACGTGATATCTGAACAATGAATAGGATGAGGAGGACTTGTGACGTGACCTGCCAGATATCCTGATTCGAGCCTCCTAGATTTCTATTTATGTGGGCATTTGTCAATAACATAAATAATCTTCGTCATGGCTCTAACCCAATTCGTAACACGCCGAGTGTTTTACGAAATATCTATCAGAAGACGTGTAGGGTAATGAATGTTAGCTGGAGGCAATCATTTTAAATATCTACTTTGGAGTTTGTTTATATTGATTTTGTTTTGTCATTGTTTAAATTTAGTTTTTATTTTGACTTTTTTATTGTTTGGGATTGTTAAATAAACCAAAATTAGAAAACACTGCTTTAGCCTCAAGCGTTTACATAAGTGTCTTTTCGCGAAAACGGTTGCTCTGAGCGATTTGATGTAATGGTTTTGGCAAAAACAATGTTCATTATGATTATATTAGAATCGATAAATTTCAATGCATAACAAAGTTATGGAGAAGAAGGATTTTGTACTCACACCATAACTGATGCCACTGAGTATTTTCAAAATTTTAGTTCAGAGATTAGAGATTGCACTAAATTGATCGGCCATGTCAAATACCAAATTTCATCAATTCATCTCTCATCGTTTATGGTTGTGAGCGAAACAGTATTTTTGTCGTAATCTTTAGATTTTACAAAAACAAATGTATTAGAACTTTCGTCTTAGGTTTAGGTTTGAACTATATTGTATTATTTTTGCAAAACATATAATTACGTCCATGACTGTCGTAGGTATACACATATCACAAATTTGATTTGAATGGACGAGACGATTGTAGCCAACCGGCATGAAAGTTGGGGTTGGGGCAATTAAAAAAGATCAAAAGATTTCTATACTTTTTATAAAAAACTAAAATAATCGAAACAAGGATCGATAATTCGTAATTTAGTGTGATAACCAAGGTTTTTTGTACGGTATCCAATTACCTAAAAAAATTTCCATTGCGTTTATGTCACAATAGCGTTTTATACATGGAAAAATCACAAAATATAATTGTTTCAATTAGAAAAGCGTTCCGGAAAGAATAGATAATTTCATTACAATCGCCGCGACGACCCAGGCCACCTTGTTCAATACAGAGAAGTTTATAAGGACGGCAGCAGCATATATGGCAATTTTGATTGCGAACGTCGGATGGCATCATAAACTAGCGGTATTTGATTAAACGAACAATTATATAAGGTCGATGTGTTCGAGAATTTTTACTTTCGTCTGTGCACAATTATAAATCCTATAAACTTAAACAAATTATCGAGTTAATAATTCATAAACTTTATTTGCACGTTTCGAGTAAACCACGTGCTTTTATGAACGTTCCGTAATATATTTTAACGATTTTACTGCTAAAATTCAGCGTATTCCATTGTTTATTAAAAAATACTTTAATGAGGTATTACAATAATATCAATTTTAGAAGAGCATACAAGAATGGTAGCTGACATACGTATCTCATTGGTCTACCCCAAACACGTGCTGTCAGTTATGTAAAAATTTAAATGCTTGTAAAAACAAAACAAACCCTGCATGATTTACACTTAATACCCATATGATTAATTTATACGATACTTAATCTGTTTTAAAAATAATTGTGTACAGGTCTATATGCTATTAATTTTATTTGATGTTAAAAGCCACATTAAGATTAAGTTGGATCAGTAAAGATTTATTTAGAAAGCCTCATCAATCATCGTTATATCACTAATGTTTATAAATCGTAACTTGGTATTAGTAGAAATACGAAATTACATTAGTCCTAAATTAAAACACTCGCTTAGTGTGCGAAATCTATTTTGCTGCAAATGAAATAATCTTATAACGCCCACCTGCGAAAATCTACGCATTTTGTAAATACTTCAGGCTATAAATAAATTGAGAAGACAGATCATTGATTGTAGTGGGGATTCGTAATTTATTATGACAACGATCCGATAGGCGACAGTTGTTTTAGTTTCATATGTACGTTATATAAATGTTATCTTAAACATCCAGATTTTGTCTTCTGTTCTTTAAAAATTAATAACAAAATACAGATTTAAGATGAGGTTGCAATAATATGTGTTTTGACCAGGTAAGTATTAGCAAAAGCATTTAATTTTGCTTTGCTTTATGGATAGTTCTAATTTTGCAGAAAATAAAAATCCCGCGCAGTTAATAAATAAAGGGCGGCTGTAAAATGACTGTCGATTGGAAAAGAAATGATTAAATATATGCATATGTATAATGGAGTGATGTGCGGATTGTGAAACCTTGCCATGCTGGAGCATCGGGTGTTCACCACCATCTTAATTTGAGTTCCGTGTACGAACCAACAGGTTGCGTTTATTCATTGTGCTTCACGAACAAAGTACATATTTCTGAGCAATAAGTACATGGAAGAGCAGTTTTGTCCGAAATTTTCTGACAGCTTTATGTACTGAATACACCATTCCTTTCCAAGGATATAGTGTTTAACATACATAGTCGATGGATGTCGGTCACACAGCTGGTACAGCAGACTGAATTTGTCAGAACGTTCAAAAACGAACATGTAGATGTATAGCTTGCTGTAATTGTGGGATTATTCGGAATTTCCTGATAGAGGAAGGTGAAGACATTCTTGATGTTATCTTTTGCACGAATGAAGCATGAATTCACACCTCCATATTCGTGAATAATCACAACACTTATTTGGGAAGCAAGCGAAACATTGCATACATTTAAACACATCTCTTTATACAATAAGAAAATCGGGTAAATGGTGTGCCAAAAGTTGCACCCGCGTAGCCCATCCTTTTCATAAACATGGTCGAGCGTTACCTCACAGTATTTATATCCCAACTCAATGATCGTAGAATTGCAGAAGCATGGTTTTAGATAGTCGCGACTCCCGTTTATAGTTCTGGGGTACACTGAAAGGGAAGGTGTACAATAGTTACCCTCATACACTGGGAAAGTTGGAAACAGCAGTTTTGCCGGATATATTGGGAAACATTCAGAAATCTGTTATGGTATATGAACGGAAAAGTAAAATTAGTATGTTCACTTCAAGTAAACATTATCTTTACGAACACTCTGTAAAAATCCGGCAGCGTACGTATGTAACTACTTCATAATACGTTATTAAAATAGCATATGGTCATTTAAGTTTCAATCCCCAGTGGGTTATGAAAAAAAACCATGTCTTAACTTAATCCATTCTCAGTAATAATTATCTGTCAAATTGACAGTTTGAATTTGTCATATTTTGTTTGTAATTGGTTCTAAAATTTGTTATTGTAATTACAGTGTAATAAAACGTCAAATGGTCATCATTTCGTACATTTATTGTAAATATTGTAAATAATTTTCCTAGTTTAATTTAATAATAAAGTTCTTCCCACCAAATTTGTTGACATACAATTTTCAGGTTATGTATTGGGTTCGATTAGCGTGCGTGTGTCTAAGCTATGTTTTACGAAAAAATTTCATAGCTCACTAGGAACTGAAATTTAAATGATCAGAATTATTTTAAATTCCTGGCAAAAATGTTTAGTTACTTTAATTTAGAATTTCTCTATTTACGTTACTACAGTTTGTATTTTTGGTTGTTAATTTTTAACAATAATTGATTTTCTGTTTAACCGATTTAATTCTATGGTTTTATTTCCAGAAACATAGTACTGCTCTTGTGTTTAGTTAGTGTACACTTGGTGCTGCACAGGATTCATTCTAAGTGATAATGTGATGCGCGGTATGTGGGTTGTGGAATAGCATAATATGTGTTTTACTAATTGTTTTGAATATATATCTCAAGTGGAATCGGCTTCGATTTCAGTTCTGTAATATTTCTTTTACTAAATCTCCAGTTGTAGCACCAAATTTAATTTCGTTTTTTTTTCGTATTTTAGTATTATTAAGGAATATCGAGACCCCGCAGGAAAAACACTGTTACTCTTCTTTAATCAGAAGAATTCTGTTCTTGTTGGGAAATATGGTAACATGGTAAAAGTGTAGGTCATCCATTATATTTGAAATCTGCATAATACTCTCCAAGTGTAATATAATTCACTAAAAGTGTTATTTTACAAAGTCTCATTTTAAATATATCATTAGGTAATGAAAGCTTTCTAAAAAACTTTTTTGCAAATTCATTATAATAAAAAACAACGCTTCACTTTTTGTTTTGACTTTTCCAAGTTTTAAAAACTTCAGAGATATTTTCAGGTTAAATATACAGGGTGTAAGTGTAGCTGTGCATTTTAGAATACTGTCGTTATTTATTGAAATCTGAATATATATATATATATATATATATATATATATATATATATATATCAGCACGCTAATAGTTTTTCTATTGGTGAAGATGGTTTACAGATTTTTTTAATTTGCTAGCATAGTCATTTTTCTAAAATGAATGTTTTATTCCCATTTAACTTTTAATCTCATTTTAAAATATTTAAATATTACTTGTTTTAGCAAACTCGAAATATGGAGTTGAACGCGGCTAAAATTAAAAAAAATATTAAGTAATTAATAGAAAGCGAGCCTTTGCAAAAAATTAGGAATCTCAAATTTTGCCAAAGGCTTTAGATTAACCAAGAAATGCCTGAACTATCAACCTAAAACAAATTCAACGTTTTGAAGAAAATATCTATTTTCGTTATATATTTTTTCGAAACTTTGCGTTTTTTTGTTTATTAGTTCAGCCATTTCTTATTCAGTTATTAAAAAGCAGTTAATATATGTACTACAGAAGATATTTAAAAATATCTGTTTCCTTAGGATTCGTATAATTTATCCGTGTTTTTATCCGCGCTAATTTAAAAACGCGCGCCTTTATTTGCATCTCTAATATTGTGCCTTGTCTAGTTTGGTTTTTATCACCGATATTAGCTTTGATATAGTATCTTCCTTAATTTTGTGCTTTGGGGAACCATCTCAAATCGCGATGGGTACGTATTTAGTTTTGCTGATTTTATTCCGATAATTATTTTTAACTCTTGTTGTTTTTAGCTTTTATTGATAGTTTTTCTTACTGTTCTACAAATGTTCATGAAACCGAACTCGTTACTAAGTTTCTAAATATCTCGCCCTTGGCGTTGTATATTTTGGCTGTCAAATAATGCTCTAGCATGAATGATCTTCATAACCAATCATGGCTCTTCGCAACGCTGTAAGTGATAATTAGGCTCATTCTTTTATTTCACATTTGATATAATTCTAATCTTCAAAGTCACGCCTTTTAATTATATTTATCCACATTCTATTATTTTTAAAAACTATTTAAGTGTCATCAAAAAATCCAGCCACACATCATAAATAAACAATGAAAACTAATATAAAATGATGTTAGAAATTTTAAAAAGCTAACTAAAACTAATAATCTCAAAAAACACACTGGAAATAACGCATTAACATTAATTATAAGCCTGAAGATGTTATCAACTAATAGTTTAACATGTATTACTTTTTTACGAAAACGTTCGCTACATTACAACTGCCATCAAATAAATATAATTTGTTGGGAGACTTTTTTTATTATTCGTTTAAACAACAATCCAACTAGCTTCTAAAAATAAAAATACCACCATACATACGATGTACCCACTACATTATACCTTAATTGACGTTTTAAAGTTAGTAAGACAGTTTTCTTAATTTCCTTTCGTACAATTTAATTTATGAAAGAAAGGTAAGGTTCCCGGTTATTGAGACTTCTTTTAGACATAGTAACTGTTTTATTTTCTTGTAGTAACTTTTAAATGTACATTTTAAATTTTACTAACGTATCTAACAACTTTACCCTTCAAATTAATTTACTAATTTATTTGATTAGTATACATTTTTGCACTGGCTTAGCTTAATTTTATATGTTTTACCAAGTTCATTAGTAACTAATTATTTCCTGTTCGCTGTAAACTTAACCTCACGAGATTCTAGTGCACGCTTTTAATTTTTGTAGGCAGTATATCTAGTTTGGGTTGAAATTCATGTTTTACGTAGGAGGGCATTTTTTTCAACCTCTGATCGTACAGGTAAACAGTCAATCGAGTGCTATGAGGCGAGTACGCGCGGAAGGTGACTGCTACGTTATTGTCAGCTGAGTTGCAGGCACGTAAACATAGATGCTAGGATTAACTCTCCCGTCAAGTGCGAGTTGCATAGTGTAATTCGGTTTTCTCAAGAATAAAAATATAATGCAGCTGAAATTCATCGAAGAATGATCAGGGGATACGGTGGAAATTTTATGAGTGATGGTGTTGTCCTTGAATGGTGTAGAAAACGATATTTACGACGCAAGTGTGACCCAACAGAAGATTTCCACGTCTTCCTTGAACTAAAAAGTGGCTAGGACGGCAGAGGTTCAAGGCTATTATGATTTTCAAAAAACGTTAAAGCGCATGTAGACTCACTGGCGGCAACATTATTTGAAGAGGGGATCGCAAAGGTTTGACAAATGCCTCAATCTTCACAGTAATTAAATCGAATAGTAAACATGTTTTTTTACTATTGGTTTACTTTTGGTAATGAATTTAGTTGACTATTCACCTTGTTTTTGTTTTAAGCACCATGGCAGGTTGAAAGAAAACCGCTCTCGTATATGTCACGCATATGTCTACTGCAATAAACTTTTACAACTGAACATTAAATTTTACAAAAATATGTAATGGATCCAATCATAGTGTTCATTGTAACTGCATAAAATTGTTATCTTTACTTATCGTTTATACTATTTGAGATGTTAAATAATTTAAAACCACATATTATTGTTTCTGTCAATCAAAATTAGTTTTACTATATTCTAAAAATTTCAGCTGTATAAGTTAGATTAAATTTAATTTAATTGAATACCTTCAGCTTGTCTTTTTACCCATTTAAACATTTTTCGTGCTGGTTTCGTTTATTGCTTATCAATTTGAGTACTCGAAATAAGCATTGTCTTTAAAACTTCCTTAAACGTGTTGTTTTGTTCCATTTTGTATAAATACTAATTATATTATTTGTTCTAACTTTGAGCTTTCCATCCACATATTAGTTGCACAAGGATATTAAACAAATGAGATGAGGAAAACTTCCATTGCACGATAACGCACCTGTGCATACTGCTCCAAGTGACTTCTACTTCTTTATGTGTTCATGGGAGAAAATTTGCCTATGACATTTACCTTAAAGCAGCTGTTTATGAGCATTTTGATAGCTTAACTTCAGCCTATTTTTTTAAGCGCACAGAGATATCGAGATGTAATTAGTGTGTTGTATTAAAAGGGAATTATAATATAATTGTTTTTCTCTTATCTTGTAGAAGTACCCTCATTACATCTAAAATCGCGATGATAAAAACCGGTACAGTTTTTCGCGAGTTTCAGTGTTATAATTTTATTATTAATTTAATTAGAAAGACAACGTGAAAGACTTTAAGAAATCGCGGAGTGCGGAAAACATTTAATAATTAAAATAATTAATTATAGATATAAATGTTTGTAAACCCAGCAGTTTATTTAATTAAAAATTAGATAAACTACTAATAATGTTTGTAGTTAAAATAAGTTAAGATAATTGTAGATATAAAATGAGATACCGCCATTTTAAATATGGATACGTTATAAATTTCAAGTACCGAGTGACTGTAAAGCGCAAGAATGAAATAGAAAACAAAGTACGCATATCAAAATAGTATATAATGAGCGACGCAAGTACGCTAAAGGAACTTCGCTTTTAACTAATGAGCGAGCCACACCGATATACGGGAACTTCGCTTTTAACTGCGGAGCGAGCCGCACCGATATACGGGGCACTTCGCTTTTAACTGCGGAGCGAGCCGCACTGATATACGAACACTTCGCTTTTAACTGCGGAGCGAGCCGCACCAATATACGAGAACTTTGCGTTCAAACACGAAGCGAGCTAGACACTCTGGTGTCAACCTCGAACCGATTCACTTCACATTTGATCACGAGGCGACGCTCTAGGTCCGAACGCGCTATAATAAACCTTTGAATTAAAACACACGATTGAACCGATGAACTTAGTTCACGCTTGGAAGTTGTAAAACCTTCTTGCCATCGCTGACAAGATCTAGGTGCCTGGGTAGCGGAGATCGTCACCGAAGGCTAAACACGATTCTTCAGTTAAGCAGTTGCGTGTGTAACAGTGAAGCTAAAGACTCGTGGAAACCGTCATCATAGGCCCTGGGTTGTCTGCCTTGTACTGACGCCACAGTTACCCGTGAGATTTGGCGCACGAACCTGACAGACGCGCAGGAGATGCTTGCAAATACTTCTGCCAGTTACGAGTATAACACGCCGTCGCGTGGAAAGAAACCGAGACCGCAAAGGATTGCAGTATCAGGAAAATAGCAAATCCTCTAGGTCGGCTATTACTGTTTTGTATATCTTCGCCAACATCGTTGATTCTAGACAATTTCCAAGTGCATCCTAGCATTCGCTAAAGACTTGTATAAGTTAATTATTGTTGGTTGAAGCCCTCTTACGAAAAGCGCTATTCAATTGACCACATTGACGAGAATTTAACTTTGTCAGCTGTTCGCTATTAAAAGTTAATGCTAGCCGACATGAACCGTGCACTATCAATAATGATTGATGCCGTTATTGTTTGAGCTTTATTAATTAGACTCAATAGTTAATTACCGCTGCATGATTGATTCATTGTGTATATATTAATTATAGTATCACAGAGCGTTTATTTAATTTGTTAGAAACGGTAGTGTTCATGTTAGCGTCAGAGAACGCGTAGTAAATTGCTTTAAATATTCCAACATTATTTTGTACATATTTATTTTGAAATTTTCATATTCGTTTTGTAAATAATTATTTATTTGTTTTTATTTATAATATATAATTTATGAAGGTTTACTGACTTATTATTTAATAACCAGTTTAGCTAGGTATAATCGATCAAGCCCTCCGTTAATGAGCTAAATATAAATAATTTTCTCCCTCGACACAAATAGAGAAAAACGAAACGCCACAACCTCTTCTACAAATATTTCAAGATAGGTACTTATGTGTTCAATATATATTTTTTGTATTTTACACCCTGTATATGTAAATAATAGTTCTAAAACGTTTAAACAATAACAATAAAATGACCTTGTTTATAATTATACTGAGTGACAATGAAAATGCAGCACCCAGTACACGTAGATATACTTTAATAATGTTTTGGCGATAAATATGTAGTGCATTAAGTGATGAATGTTTCGTAATGGTTCGAAAAGGAATCTAGTACCTGCAGCTAATCATTAGAACAAAAAACATCATTGCCTATTATTGCTGCTATAATAAACTTTGACGTTTAGTGTGAGTTCTGCCCTTGACTCCACCTATAGAAACTTTATTTTTCAACGTCTCATGTTCGTCGACGCAATAATTTTTGAGAAGTTGGAATAGCTCTTCGGGAAATTGCTAATAATGTAGGTAGGAACGCATCTACAGTAATGCGATGTTGGAATGCGCAGACAGAAGAACACAGACACCAACCGCATCGAAGTACTGGAGTATTTCGCAGAACTGATGACCGTGAAGAGTACCTAAGACGAACAAATGCTCTTAGGGGCCGCTTTAATGCCAACGGATCAATTGGAAATGAATGGCTGACTGCTACAGGACAACAACTCGATACCGGAGTATAAGATTTGTCACAAGACGAAACTGCAATAACGCATGTGGCAGAAACACCAGTGTTTTAGCAACGGCCGGCAAAGCTACAGTGGGGCGAGGCGTGGTTCTCCTATACTGCGAAGCTAAACACT
>JAHWXV010927324.1:0-11391 GCA_024586415.1 Phrixothrix hirtus | reverse complement strand
GTCTTTTCTGATGGTGCTTCATTTCCAAAAGTTAAACGAAGCGATTTTAAGCATTGTTGCTGAGTTAGGCCTTTACGAAAATCGTATAAAATCATCCAACAGAAACCTTCACGAGTAATTTCCACTTTTTCACAAAATTGCTTTCCTTAAACGCGCACTGTAAACAAACTATTCTGTCTATTTCTAAGCCGCCACGGATTTTACAATACAAAATGTCAAATTTTACGAATATGGCAATAACTTATTTGCAATAACATAAAAGGCAACCCTCGTAGAATTCAACAGTTGATGCCGATCCAACGCCTAAGCTCACTACATTTTTTACAGCAGTGATGTTTTCTGCGATAACTGCAATTTGTGGTCGGGTGATGTGATAGTTATCTTTTAAGGACTACCGTGCTCCTTTGAATTCAGAGAAATATCCAAATGTCACCTGTAAACTTAGTAGGCATTCATCTTGTTTTGAACCTTTTTATTTTTGTACAAAGTCATTGCTCTAAAATCACACGTATCGAGTTCCATCACGTTGACTAGAAATTTCCAACACAGTGATAGTAAATCGGTGCTTGCATAGGACTGACTAAAGCATTGAATATATTTATTTGCACATTATCTCAAGAATATTTAGTGTTCCGAATGGTGTGGGGTACAGCGCGATACGCCTACTACGATGCGAGAATCCCGATTATTTATAGCACGGCCTTTGTATAACGAGGGTTATTTAAATAAACGTTAAATTGTGTAGGGTTATTATTCTGCATTTACCTTGTTTTCCATCTTCCAATAAATATTTATCTACTACGTCATATTTATTCCATTTAGTGGCCTATTTGTTAACACCTTTGTAGAACAGTTTATTGGGAAGTTCCTTATTACAAGCCATTAATCTTTACTTTACTATAAATCTGTAACATATTTTGTGCTTAAATTGTGTATAAATACTGCTGAAAGGATTGTGACAGAATACTGATGGATTGAAAGGAAAAGGTTCTAGAGGTATTCTAGGACACTTTTTATAACGAAACATCAGAAATGTCATAACTAATTTGTAAATATTTTCTACTAATGTATGTATGTGTGTCGAGTTAGGAAAGGCGAACCCTTTTATGAAAAGAAAATTACCCATGAACTTAAAGATTGATCTGCTTGGTATTAAAAAAAATTTAATTAAACAAAAATTTTTATTGTTTGTTATTGTCAGTTGAAATTTTACAACCGTTTTATTATTATTGTTATTTTTATCCTATTTATTTTGTAAATTGGTTACAACTAATCGTTAACGAAACATTTTAAATGTTCAACCATATATTTTAACTCCATGTACCTCACAAACTTTCATCTGAACTACTTGATAATGTCCTAACTGGACGAAACTTGTATTAGTAACAATTAATAGTATGGAAGTTGATTGCGTGTCCTTTGTTTAACTACAATTTTTTTATAACCTTCCGCCCATTGTGTGTGATGGATCAACACTATACAATTAATGTCTGCCTAGTATCCTTCAAAATAAAATTTTCATTTATTTATACACTTATAAATTCTTTCCTAGAATTGGGTGACTTCTGAAATTAATTACCAATTTCAGATAAGGTAATAGAGTATGACAAAAAATTAATGCATGAGCAATGATTTGTAAGGTATATTGCCGTGATGCAATATGCAAATTTACGTCCACTCCTTCGTAATGCGTCTTTAGAACACTAATACCGCAAGTCATATTTTGTGTAAATTATTTTATCTTCTTGGGAAAATATCATCATATCTACGCTTAATCGTCCCTGGTACGCTATTTTTACGAACTTCGCTGAAATTTTTTAAATCGATTCTTTAGCATTATGGTGTTTAAATTGTTTTTATTAATTTCTGTTTACCGGTAACGCTATTTTTTTTAAATTTTGCAATAACACATCGCATTTTCAAGTTAGCACGTTAATAGGTAGCAAAAGTAAGATAAAATAAAACGGGATTGAAATATAACAAGTGACGTAGATTTTAATTTGTAAAATTGTTACAATTTGAAATGTAGTGTTTGATAAAAGCTCAATAGATTCGAAGTTCAGAAATTTGTTAATAAAGAAAAATTTCCAATATTCGCTATATTAATTTTATTAAATTTTTGGAGTTAATTGGAAATACCCACAGTATTCGAGTCCCAAAGCTCTATCCTTTTGTTTATTTACGCAGAGTGAAATAATATCGAATTGCTTGCAGTTAGTTGTTTTATTAGGAAATTGGTTTGCTTGTATATAGATCCATTATCAACGCACGAACGAACATACAAGAAGTGTGTGACTTTATCTAAATATGCATTTAATGATGTTAAAAGGACTGGATTACGGATACTGCGATGCTATCGCAATTTATATCGCTTGCAGCTTTCCCAAAGGGTCCCTTTGTTTCTTGTGTAAGGTGAGATTACTGCAATTTATTAGTCAACTATTAAAGATTTGTGTTCTACATTAAATCGGTTTCGTTATAGCCTACATGTAGTCAATATAACAACCAAAACCCTAACATGAGGCATAAAAATTTATACGCCATTTGTTTTAGAAGTCTCAACTGACAAATCCTTTACTGTCATATCCAGTTCAACGATAAATAGAAGTTGAGTTCCATCAAATTTCTTTAATACCTTTTCGGGTTTAGGTAAAACGTAAAAAAAATAAGAAAAGTCTGGAATACATTGTTCGGACAGGCATACATAAGCTTTTGACGTTAATTTCATTCCTTTTTGTTTCCATAGATTTGACTGAGAGAAATACATTTATTTACAATAATTATATAAAAAGATTAAACTTAATCAAGAAAAGGTATTTGTAATAACTTAACTTTCAAAGCCGTATTAGAACATGATGATATACAAGTTGCATTCATACTGGACGCTGACGCGACAGTTGCAGAATGAATGTAATAAAAGTCTATCTCGCAGAAACTTACGCCTTCCTGCATCTTTATTGCACTCGCTGCAAATAAGAGTGGAAGAGCTGAGGGTCTTCGTGTTTGAGTTGTACAGGTCCCAAATGCTATTCATGCCTACGATAGCAAGCTGTCAAATAACCTAAAGTATCATGTTGAGTTAGCAAAGCTTGAAGAAATTTTCTAAATGGTCGTAATAAAATATAAAACTGCTGCTACGCTAAATATAATATTTACACAAGGAATATGTTTTAAATTGCCATAAAAATTTTACAAATTGTTCTTTGCTCATATTTTCTATTCACATTTTTGAACAATAGCGTTAAGATTTTAATAAGATTAGGCACGTTTTATAAGGGTACTTTTATTTCAAATCAAAAATGATAGTATGGAAATACGTATTAATAACGATGATAACCACTTATTAGGCATTATTGACAAATCTTTTTAATCTAAATAGTATCTATCTTGATTAAGTTCCTGCTAATATGTATAAAAGCGATCTTTAGGAAATTTTGCAGAAAAAGCAATAGATTTGAACTATGTTACCGTCTTAAGATGCTTTTATTTATTCAGGCGTATTACTGCACATTCACTCAGGTACAAAAACCAAACAATGGGGCACTATTAAACTGGCACTACCTTTTTCTTTATTTCAAGAAAACCAATTTTTTTCATTTAATTGACTAATTTGATTAATAACTCAAAAATGTTGTTGAAGGAAAGATTTTAATAACGTATAAAAATAAAGAAAAACCAGAAATACAACAAAATAAAAACAAAAACGGAAAATCATAACACAAAGTAGAGCAACAATTTACCACAATTAAATCCTTTTTTTCATGTTAATAACGAGTATAGGCTCCATGCGCTGACGAGAGCCTTAATGCGTCGAGGCATACTTCGAATTAAATTTGTAATTACATTTTGGTCCATGTTTTCCTATTCTTCTATAAGTGCTTGTCTTAGCTCTTGTAGCGTCTGTGGGACTACATGAAGGGCTTTTTTACACGTCTTCCTAACTCATCCCAGGCATGTTCAATGGAATTCATGTCCGCACTCATTGAAGGCCATTCTAAACACTCAATTCCCACTTCTTCAAGATACCGATTGACACACCTTACCTTGTGGTCTTACGTTATCTTGCATAAACAAGAAATTTGGTCCAATAAAAGGTGAAAAAGGAACAACATAATCCTGAACAATGTCTTTTGATGTAACCATTCGCGTTTAACGTCCGTTCTTGAAGAATGAAAAGCTCCGTTTTGGTGTCTAACGAAATTCCAGCCCAAACCATCACAGAGCCTCCACAAAACTTTTCTTGTTCAACGGCAGTGGCTGGAGTAAATGTTTCCCCTCGCCTTTTCCATACTCTATGACGTCCATTTATTGATCGCAAACAAAATTGGGATTCATCGGAGAAGAGGACGCGTCTCCAATCGTTTTATCCCCGTTCCTGATGAATTGCACTCTGCTCTATTTTGTTTTTGCTGTCTTGTGAGTAGTAGTACTCGGTTGTGTCTTTTTGCATTCAAACCACGTGCTCTTAATCTTCGTGTCACGGACTGAGTACAGACAGTTGCATCACAAACAGCTCTTAGTCTTCGAACTAGTTCTGCAACTGTTTGGTGACGATTTCGGAGACTTTGTAGTATTAAAAATCGATCGTTTCTGGCAGATGTTGCTCTATGGCGACCTGAACCAGGACGCCTATCGTACATTTGGGTAGTACGGTGACGATAAACTGCCCTACGGACTGTTGTTTCAGGTTTTCCAATAGCCCGAGCAGTATATCGAATGCTTCAGCCATCGTCCACGAAGGCGTCGGCTCTTGCCACCTTTTCGGCAGTTATTCACATTTTCAGATGTAACTAAGTTTAATTCACTTCGAACGAACAACAAAAAGCTGGTTTCGCAAAAAGTCTCAATAAAAATGGGTTTCCAGTATATAAGAAATTTGATTAAAGGTTAAGAAGAATGCAGAAATTGAAATAAAACCTTTTTCGGGTTATTAATTTCAATATTTATGACACAAAAAGTGAAATAAAACAAGTCACAGCCATCTCAATGTTAGTACTAAACTTTATTCAAACAGAATTACTATATAATGTGGTAAAATTGAGGTGCGCCACTTTTTTTGTAACTAAGTATATTTTAAATTAACAGAAAGCTGACTCAAAGTAAATTAGATAAAGGTCGGTTTTTAAATAGTAGTTGATGGGCTTCACATGGTTGTTTCTATACTACTATCAAGTATAATGTGTAATCACGTATTACTTACCCTTAATTGAATTGATTATAACGGTTTCTATATTTCAAATTTAACAGTAAGTTCTGGTTAATAAATGAGGAACCTAGTTGTCTTATAGATTCTCATCTTTGTTTGTATTCCATCGATTTTCCTTGATTTATAAGACAATTAGAAAGTAACAAAGGGTGCTAGATCATACTAAAGCTAGAGGAACACTTATTTCTTATTTTCGCAATGCAATTCAATTAAACAGCATTCGATTTTCGATTTGCTCTAATTTGCAAAATTAAAGCACTTCTGTAATTTTTTTTAGTAAATAAAAATTATTTTTAACCAGGTTGCCATTTAAATTTTTATCGTTGATTAAATCAGTTTCATTTTAGGCAAATATATTTTGTAATGTAAGCAATATTTCCTTTCTAGAGTATTCAGTGATTTAGGTTTAACTGAATCATCCAATTAAACAATATAGAAGCCTAGCAAAATTCTACGATTTTTACATCACTTAGTTTTATAAACCTATTTTTACTCACCATTTTCATTACTTGTGGACCTATTAAGGTCAAGGTAACGTACTTCTTTACTTTTAATTCTATGCACGTAATAAATGCTGTATTGCGTTGATTTTTTGTATAGGAAATTCATAGTTTTTGATGCACAAGGAGTCTGTTCTTTGTCAACGTGTACCTATTTAATTTCATAAGAAATAAAAATTTATCCTTTCATAGTTGACTTTAGCCAGTTACAGTAGTTCATTTAGATCTTTGTTCTGCTAAATTTAATTATACTTAATCGTATTGATTTTTACGTCTCGTATGGGTTTCTTGGGGATGATTATTTTTACCTTCGAGGGGTTACTTAGAGTTATAATCAAGATTTTTTTCTTTAAGAATTTCAAAGTGGCAATGTAAATTTATTTTTGAAATAACCAATAATAAAATGAAAGTCTCTCAACAAAATTTTTTCTGTTTAATTGTTTAGATAAGTTTATAGTAGCTAACGTTATTTTTCAAGTACTAGATAAGGAAAAAAAATACAACATATTTTAGTTCTTATTTATTTATAATTTTAATATTTATAACTTATATGCATTATGTTCATGTTGCATGAAAAACTCTTATGCTTTATCTCTTTTCTTTTTATAGATACAAGGCTTGGCTTTCGTACTTTATGGAAAGACTTTTGGTACATTTTGGATGCATGAATACAATGTTCAAAAACTTCGAAGACTATCGTCAACTACGACTAAAATCAAAATACGACGAGTTTCATTTAAACAATTGCTTTGTTCAGTATTTGTTTGAATTTATATTTAATTTCAGAATCCATTCTTAACTTAATTAACTTAGTACATTGGTTAAATTTCGAATAAAAGTTAAATTTTGTTTGTTTCCTTTTTGTGTATGTATATATTTATTGTAGTCATATTCATTCTAATAATGGAACATAATCTCTTCGACTTGTTAATTCTTTATTACAACTTCTCTTGGTACATTTTTTATTTAAAATCCGCAGAGTTTCTACTAAAAGACTTTTAAATCTAGTTTAAGAAGTTTCGCCAAGTATTGTACTAAACTCTGGGTCATGCCAAAAATCAGGTCACAGAGATTACAAACCATAAAATATTCACAAAAAGAATTGAAAAAAGAAGATATTTTAGAGTATTTCCTAAAAATTGTTCTAGAGATGAAGATGTTACCCTATTTGCAAAAATGTTAAACAACAATGGTGGAAAAAATTGAATGGTTGGAAAACCTTGACTGTTGAAATTGAGTATACTCCGCCATTTTTAGCAAGCATCTCAACAATTAATGCTCATATAAAACAGTACACATTGATAATGTAAATTTTTTGATGCGCTTTTGCAGTAGCTAAGTTATTTTTCATAATTCATATCTAAACCTCTCTATGCTATTAAATTAGAGTTTATTTTTGAAAGCCGTTTTGTAATTTCTATAAATATTTTTAGATAAGGCATGTCAATAACAATAGGGACTACGTGTTTTTAGGTCATTCCTTACGTAAGGTATGAAAGCGGTCTTGCTATTTCAATAACTATAGCTATAACAAAATCTTATATAAAAAAGTTTGTTGTTATATTTACTTTTGTTTAGATGACAACTTAGTTTATACTAATTCATTTACAGCTCCTTTTCAGCCATTTCAATAGTGCAGATTATATTTCGCCAATTCCAATAAAATTAACCATAGAATTCTTTGCACAAAAATAAAGGGCATTCATTTTTTGTACATGCAGTGATGTCTGTTTAAGGGGTGAAACCAGGAGGACAACAACTTCGGCAATAAGTATACACACTTGACGGAAATGTTCTGAAATGCACTAGACAATGTGGCAATATACTACAGTTCTTCAGCAATGTGTAATCAATACCAGAAATGCCCCGTAAATTGTCGCCAATGCCAGAAATAACCGCCAATGCGTAAGTATTGTCAGCAATATTTGGAAAAACGAAGAATGTGATGCAGCAACACAGCATTGTTAACTTGTTTATATGCGCAAAACTAATTTATTTGGAACTAATGCCGGCAATAGCAAGTAGTGTAACGGTGTTGTTTGTTTATATGCGCAAACAATGGGAAATACCTATGCAATATTGTGGAAGATGGAGTTTGAATTCTCCCGATTCCCATACATTAAAATAACTTTGAAGAGTGTAATTTAAATTTATTCGTGTTTTGACCCACGTTGGGTTGTCAAATATATGCGGAAGATCGCGATTCGGGCTGTCCCAATTCCAGTACATTAAATTTATAATTTTGTTTATTTTTTTGCAGAAATTAATTTGGCTTCTTTAGCCACACATTAGTATGCCAAATATATGTGTAAGATCGGCTTTCGATTGGGCCGAGTCCAATATATTAAATATTAATAAAATGTTTTTTTGAATTTGCGCCACCTTCGGGCAACAAATATGTGTGGAAGATCGAGTTTGAATTGTCGATTACCATATATTAAGATAACGTTTAAAGTTGAATTTAAATTAATTTGTATTTCGACCCACATTGGGCGGTCAAATAAATGTGGAAGATCGAGTTTGAATTCTCGATTCCAATATCTCATAATACTTCTAGATGAAGATTAAGTAGCTTAATTATCGCTGATACAGATCTCGTCGCAATTTTGTATTTAATTATTTTTGTTTCCAAACGTACGCTGTCTGAGTTGCTTAACTTTGTCTTATATATCGAAACAGCTTACTATTGAAATGCAACCCACCTTACAACAAATAGTTATGCAACACACCATACACCTTACCATGCCAGGTTAGATAATTTGGGGAATAACCTTCAATTACCTTATGTAAAAAGAACACAACATTAAAGTATACGAATATTATTTTGCTTAACTCACTCAGTTGCACCAACATATTGTTTATTGGGGTACGCTTACAATACCGTAAAATTGCCCGCATAGCACGATTTTGCAGTACTTGTAATATTTTTATCTGCATGTCGTTAAAATAAAAAAAAATTGTAGAGCAATATTGAATATGAGGTTTTATTATCGAATTATATATAGTAAGTCTAGACCATACAGATAAGTTATCGCAAACCCTGTTTAAAAACCCAACCTTCTTACTAATTTTTTATAAATAAAATCATGATATCGGTCAACTGTCAACCTATTGTCAATAATTATGCCCAAATATTTGATTTCTGTTACATATTCCAATGACGTATCATTAATATAAACTCTATTCACGCTGAAATCGTTTTTATGTTTACGATAATTTATTTTGGATGCTATAAGCATACACTAAATTTTTTTTATATTAAGCTTTAATTTCTTATCATACAACCAGTTCGATAACTTTTTTAAGTCAGAATTTGTATTAAAAATACAGGTATTAGCATCCCCTGCGTCAGTAAATATCAAAGCATTATCCACGTGTAATACAAGTTTGCATTGATTTAGTATAAAACTAATATCGTTGATATAAATTAAAAATAAAAGAGGGCCTATAACGCTTCCTTGTGGAACCCCTACATTTATAGGCAATTCACCAGAGTACGAATTTTTAAATTTAGTAATTTGTCCTAGATTAATTAGATAAGAAGATATCCGTGAAACTTTAATTCATCAGTAAGAGGTTCTATATTGATAGGCTCTTTTAATATCAATAAGAGTAGCTAGAATTACATTATTTGAGGCTAAAATGGACTTCCAATATGTTAAGGTAGTTTCTCACGAAAATTTTTTCCTGAATCCTGATTGTGCATAGAAAAGTAATTCATTTCCTTCAAAAAATGTGGAGAGTTGTTTAAATACAACCTTTTCAAGAACTTTTTCACAAAACGGTAATAAATTAATCGGACGAATTTCGCTTACTTTAATGGAATTATTCATTTTTGGTATAGATACAACTGTATTAATTTTAAGAATATCAGGAAATACTCCATTTGCTAGAGAACAATAGATTGCATATAATAATGGATATCCGATAATTTCGAATAGCTCCTACTCCTACATTGTCAGGGCTAGTTTTAACATTTCCATTATTAATTATATTTTTTAGATCTACAATGTTTATTGCGTTAAATTTGCTAAAATTAATATTATCTAAGTTAACTAAAATTTTTTATGCTACTGGTCATAACTGTAATGTCATTTCTTTTAGGATCAAAATACTTCACTACATCGTGTAGGCTTTGAATAAAATACCGATTTAATTTATCTGACATATTTCCATTCCCTAAATCTAGATCTTCAAAATCTATATTATCAAGTGTATTTTATGACTTGCCAATTATTAATTTTAATGTTTGCCACATCTTCTTTGAATTTTTTTGCACTTAACAATTTTACTTTTCAAGTAAGTTTTCTTTTGCCTTCGAATTTCAAGCACAAGTTCATTTCTAATTATTTTATATTCTAACCAATACTTATAATTATTCATAGTTTTAAAGTTTTTATTAGCCAAATTCCTCTTTGACTGCAAATTTCTAATCTTATAATTAAACCAATTTTTTACGTTATTTGTTTTATACTTTTTAAAACGTGCTACTATATTTAGTGCATTAAGAAAATTGCAGTGGAAATTTTCAAAAACAGTATTAACATTAATGCATTCATATTTTGACGATTGATGCAAAAGAATGTCTGCAATTTTTGTTATATTTTTGTTACTAATATTTCTTTTAACTCAATTGTCAGAAAGTAATTTATAATATGTGTCTTAGTTAATTATTATTTTTGAGGTGTTCAACACGTTAGCATTTATAGAAGAGTCATTTGTTAGTACCATATCAATTGTTGTAGAAAAGTTGAATGTTGTTCTGGTAGAAACATTTATTATTTGTTTTAAACCTATAGTATTAATTAAAGATTTTGAACGCTTGCCGTAAATATCATTTGGATTTGAGATATCAATATTAAAATCACCTTCAATTATAGTTTTCCCTTTGATATCGATAAATTTGTCTATATGTTGTTCTAGCAATTCTAAAAATCTTGTCTGACTTGTGCTAGGAGATCGATATAAAACAGCAAGTAGTAATCGTTTTACAGTTATAATAAGTAACCAAAAAATATTGTTTACATTTACATTATATAGAATTTTAAATACAATAATTGTTTTCACAAAAATTAATACACCACCTGTAAATTTTTTATTTGAATAACCCACAAGAGAGTTGTAACCCAAAATTTTGGCTTCATTATCAGTAATATCAGAACTAACTACTTTCAGATAAACAAGGAAAACTATGTTGTAGTTTATAAATAAAGTCATCTATCTCATACTTATGTGATAAATAGCTTTGTGCGTTCATATAACAAATTTTTGTTTTTATTTTAACTTGACCTTGATAGTTTTTTATAAAAAATGTTGCGCGCTTTTTGTTAATTTATTGTCAGAATATGCTAATTTAGGAATTAAAGACAATTGAGAATTAATAGTTTTACTTACATTACTATGTTGTGCTTCAATACTCTTGAAATAATGAATTGTCGATTGTTCATTAAGATTACAGTTCTTATTTTTAACATTATAGGTTCATTTTCATCACTACACGTTATTTTAATTAAATTTTGTTGGTTAATAAAATAATTAATGTCATCATTCAACGGACTATTTAGAATATTAGGGTTATCCTGTATATTATGACTTTTAATAAAGTATTGAATAATGCACTTACAAAGAATATATATATATATATATATATATATATATATATATATATATATATATATATATATA
>JAHWXV010927279.1:0-11254 GCA_024586415.1 Phrixothrix hirtus | reverse complement strand
ACCCGAACTCCGCAATTCGGTCCATTTGTCTCAAATGACCGTAGCAACCTCAGTGATAAAAATGTGAGGCTGAAATATCTAGGGACCTAGCAGGCCAAATTATGGTACTACTTTTTGGTATTAGTCTATTTCGAAAATCTCGCATAGAATTGCATAATTCGTGAGGTATAGCATATTGTGCCGAACTGGTGAAAACATTAGTTTTCAATTTGTACTTAAATGTGTGTAAAACGGCAGTCTGCAGAATTACCGTGTATTGCATTTAACCTCCTTAAGAAATGTAAAAATGTGAGTGTTAACAACCTCAGTATAGGTTCGGATTCGCGTGTTTTAATTCCTTAGTAAACATTAAAATTTGGATACCTGGCATTAGAAGGATCCCGGACGCTAAGCTATAAATAAAGATATTGTTTCCTAGAAACAGCGTTGCCCCTGTACATAGGTAAGAATAAATAGTAAATTCAATTTAACAAACCAACTTTTATAAATCACAGTTCAAGTCAGCATTTTAACAAAATCGTTGTATTTAATTCAGTATGTCGATTAATCCTTTCGTAGTGCACTAATCAAATTACCGTTACTTCAGTGAAATTTCTTTTTAATGGGATTAAAAGCCATGAGTTGTACTATTGGGGAATAAAAACGACTAAGAATAACATCTTACCATCTTTATTTATATTATTTAGATGTTGAAAAGCAATCCAACATTTCGAAATATTTATAGTTCATCTTTATAGTTCGAAAGGTTGGATTGCTTTTCAACATCTAGATAATATAAATATAGATGGTAAGACGTTATTCTTAGTCGTTTTTATTCCGCAATAGTGCAACTCATGGCTTTTAATCCCGATAAAAGGAAATTTTAGTGAAATAATTATACATAGCCGAAAGGAAACCAAAGAATTTTATTAAAATTAAAATTACCGTTACTCAAATTCAAGAGCAGTAATAATTTGTTGCCATACAACCTGTGCAAATCTATTGGATTCAAGCCCGCAACATTCGTGAGTTAAAGAATTGTTCTGAAGGCAGAGAAGACCTGCTTCTACACGTAATTACCTAGATACAGTAGGCTGTCAGTTGAGTTAATATAACATCAATGTACAAGATGTAGCAACAAAATTAGTAAAAAGGTATAGGAATCTGGTACTAAGCTGTGATAACAAAGCAAACGATCAGTTAAGACAGTTCGTTAAAATCAAATTGAATTTCATTATGTAATGAAAGAAAATCCCAATAAAAATATGAATTTGATAGGTTAGTCATTAAAAGTTTGCGACCGAAATAGTAAAATTTAGTCAAAAATAATAATTCTTAATCTAGAATTTCGTCCCACTTTATTTTGTAGGTCAGAAAAGAAGTAGTTATAAATTATAGTGAGGCGTTTGGCATTGTCGGTTTCTCTAAAACAAAACACTAGAAGTTTCTATAAATACCGCAAAGTATGGCTAATGATACTATAAAGTGTTTCCATTCGTTGTAGATTAATCAGCTAGATATAGAATCATCAGCTAAAACCTTCCAGGCTAATATGGCTGTTGAGAAAATTTTCCATTGTTACAGCGGTTACTAATTACTATTAAAGTCAATAACATTCAACTCACCTATTTAGGAAATCAAATATAAGGCACACTTTACTAGAAATTAGTACTGAAATGCCGAAATTGATTTGTTCGATGAATAGCCAATAAATACCAAGGAAAACGTTTAAATCTCTTCCAACCCCAAAGAACTATTTCGGCTGTAGAAATAGAAAATGTTAATTAATTTAGAGTCCCATTCATGTGTGTGAAATCATTAACATGTATTTAACAGATACCCAAATCATTATAAAAATATTTACTAAACTTTAAGCTATTTTGGAATTTAGAAAAATAGGATTAATACGTTCACATAGCTACCCTGCATCAGTGAATTAGTAAAAATCGAAATCCGTTGAAGATAATCAGTTATAAACAATATTTGAAATCACAGAAGTGAAAAGGGTTTAACTTCGAATGTAAATATATAATTAACGGAAATTTAAAGATAAATCTAAAATTTATTTAACTCGTTACACGCACGGCAGTGACCGTTACCATTTAACCGCTTTCTTCAAAAAATGCGGCCCAACTGTTCTAATCGATTAAATGGCGCACCAAACAGTTATTTTAGGATCAGTAAAAATTTTGTTCTTTGCATCATTTTTAGAGAAAAGTGTATCTCGTGACTTATAAAACGATTATTTCCAATACGTAATGACCATTACAAATAATTCGACAAAATTTGAATGTGTTGATCCTACTTTGATCACTCAGTGCCTGGACTGCGGCCATTTTCAACGAGTGATAATACATCTTTTCAACATTTTTCGTATGCTTCAGTCTGAAAATTGAAAAGAAGCAACATGTTTAACATTAGACATTTTCTAGCTAGCAGTAATAGCATTTCTTCACCTTTCTTTATTACAGTTAATACAAGTGGAGTTTGGTCTTCTTTTTGATTTCTTGTATATAATAGAGCCAGAATCCCTTCATTTTGATCCAAACTGAAGTCTTACCTTAAAGTCTGCATCGAATACTAAATTCGCCCCGAAGATACCTTTATACAGAAATCATTGAAAGCGAAGACCGCCCAGAAACTAGCACACGCTTGGGAACTAAAAATATTAGCACTAAATGATTGAAAAATAACTTTTTATCTTTATATTAAACTAGTTTTCTACACAGTCGCCGAGCTATACGAGCGAAGATATTAAAATATATATGTGTATAGTCGCATATTGTTTATGAACTTTGTTTCCAATAAGACAGAATAATATTATAAATTCTTGTGTAAAGTGCAAATAACCTTGCATACTTGTTGGTGGTACTTGCAACGCGGCGGTTCGTTAGTACTGGAGTTAAATATTATATAACAGCTTGTATGATTCTTTTCCTTCTGGACTGTTAACAAATATCATTGTGGTATGTTTGTATATAACAACCATTTTAACATACTTTATTAAACTTGGGTATTTATTTACTAGCGTATGTTAAAATCACAGACAAAAAAATTTGATTTCCATATTTAGTTCTAACTTTTTTGTCCTTGATATCATTGATTTCAATTGATTTTTCCCCGTAATGTTAGAATTCTTTACGGTAATTTTAAAATTTTAATATTCAATGCATGTCAAAAGCATACCACGAATTAGGAGAGGGATATCCGGTTGATATACATGGTTTAGCAAAGAAAAATAATCAAACGTTATGGTCACGTGGAATACCAGTACAGAGTAAAATTTTCTATGTTTCCTCATTTGGATACTATATTAGTTACGTAAAAAACTGTCACGATAATTGGAATTGTATCGTTTGCTGGTTGCTAATTAAAGAATCCGTACACTTGATTCATAGAATCAAAAATGTCCAAAAAATTGTCCCAAATAATCACCAAAAACTTTTATAAATGAAATATGCAAAATATATAATTAATTAGGAAAATGTAATAACTTAAACAAAAAAAGAATTACAAAGTAAATTAAATATTAAATCAATAATTCGTTTAGTTAGACCTATATGTTGTTAAACAAATTAAATTATTGACGAATAGAGACTTTCATACTTTAGATCAATAAAATCAATAAAATTGTATGAATATATTTTCTAATGAAAAGTTAATAGATAAAAAGATTAATGATTTGCTTAATAAGCACACCTGTAAATTACCAGTATAAAATAAAACACAAGTTGATGTACATAGAAATCCCTAACGATAGAAATGGCATGTAATATTTAGTAATAGAAATTAGATCTTGCCGTATAACTATGTAAAATTTCAAACCTTCCATTGTTTACATAGAATTAGATAAGATTATGGTATTTTAAATGAAAACTGATTAGGTTGGACTATGATTAGTACAAATTTAGCAATACAAAACTAGATGCTCTTTGCATCTCGATCACCAAACAAGTCGCCCTTCTGCCCTGAATTTACACCTCAGGATCTCCTCTCGATGTAATGTTATCCTCAACACTTCAAGATATGAATTCCTTGTGAACGATTCCATAATACCTATGGATGTTTTGAGGCGTTCAACTCCTTGTATAAACCCCCAAGGGCATAGCAAAAGAATTATTCATTAGTACTGCTTCCCAGGGAAACCCTCCTAATTAGAGAGAGATTTCCTATGTATTTTCGGAATTGGTCTAAGTCCATAATCGTCCTGTAAATAAACATTTACCTACCTCTTGAGTCCTAGTATATAAAACACATCATTCTGAACAATATATAAGGCAACACTCTGCATGTAAAGAAGCTATCGCCGACATACTGTGTTTTATACAATCGCATGTTAACGTAAGACTATAGATATGATAGAATATTCAGCTTTTTGCACGCTTAGGTCAAGTCAGTTTAAGTATTGTTAATAATGTATATATGTGAAAGCGTTTTATGTAAATAAACGAATTAAAACCCAACGAGAAAGTGATGGCAAGAATAAACGATCCGATCACTTATGAATTTAAGTAAAGTGACCCAAAAGTAAAGTTTACTTATTGAACTAAACGTTGTGTGCCAACAAGCATAACTAAATTCACATCATAAGTATCCCAAACCATTGCCAAATACATCTACAACAGTGATAGCTGATAGAACGATTAACAAAAGCTAGTCGTTGTAAAAAGTTATCGTGACGCATACAGATCAAAAGATCCACACAGGGTCGTCACCAATCAATATCGCACCTGCAGTCTAATGAATATTTCTTCAAAATTGAATTATTAAAAATTCACGTAGATCAATAGTTTAGTTACTTGCCGTTCGTAGCGACAAGATGCTATTTATACAAAAGGATGATAGTGGTTTCTATTTTTATCGGTTATTTTGATGTATAAAATATGCGATAATGTTTAATCAAAAGACCATGTGCAACCACCTTTCAGCTGATTATTTGCTTTGCATTGAACGGCTTAACCTTTAACATTTATGCGATAGGGTAGGCGTAGGATATATTTCTATCGAACATAATTTTTAGTTCAATCGGCCTTCGATTAGCTTACTTCAGACAGACATTCGGGGTTGGTTCAGATTGTATCGCTGTTACAGTTAGTGTGGACAATGATCTAAAGATTTGACGGTATAATATAGCTATCTTCGAGCTTAGGTGTATATCTCTAGCTCAGTATATGATTTCCAATCTTTTCAGCTTAATTATTTGACGTGTATTTCGTTTAAATAAAAGAACGTGCATTTTTATACATTTCTTAAATATTCGTTCTTGCATACAAATATTTATATGCTACAGTGTGTGCGATTCTATGCTTTATCCTAAATAGTGTTTTTAACATCCGTATCCCGTTTAATGTTATGTATGTTTTGATCAGCTGTGTCATGCAATTTATATAAGTGGAAATCATTAAGGGTATATTGGATCCCTTATTATGTAATTTGAGTTAATCTTAGTAGAACACAGATAGTTTTGTAAAGTAAGAAAGAGGCAATTGAAAAACATCCGAAGATCCTGTATTTTTTTTAACGATTCGGCAATGTATGTCATACAACGAAAACGATCTTTTGCGTACATACATCGCCTTTATCGATTATTCTGGTTATAACTAATGTTATCTAAAAACATTCGAGTAGCAATGTTTATAGCACACGGAGATTAAATTTTTGTTGTAACTCTGTAAAACGTATTGATTATCACACTAGAACCAGAACATTCTAATGAAAGTACTGATCCCGAAACACATCCGAGGATTTATCTTCCAAATGATTCTCGTAATGAGGACGTGGTAAAATATTTATAAATCAAGAAGGTAGAAGGATTAACAGGTAACTGCGCATGTTCTGATAGGCTTTATGTCCTGAGGGTGCCTTTATACTGGAAATTTAGCTCATAAGGGTTGCTATCATTGTTAAATTTATTTTGAATATAAGCTATATGGTGCCCTCTGTGTCTGGAGTTGTGTTTCATGTTGTGTTTTATTTACAGATTACTCTATGTTTTGAAACGAGTTAAATATTCTATTTGACATCATTTCATTTAACTACTAGGTGACTCTGATGGTATTAAACAAGAATTTTAATAGCTAATATTAAATTGTATTTATTTACATGTTTTAAATTACTTCCATTGATTTCTTATAACCCTTTATCAATTGATTTATTTTTAATTAATAGAAAGTTTTTGCATTTTATATTTAATTTTGATATTAGCATATCAATTTTATTCATTCTATAAATTCATTTTTCTTATTTATTTATACTTATGATGTTTTACCAATCCTTACAATTTTTGTTGATTGCTTGTATTAACAATTTGAATATGAAAATTGAAATTGAATCTGGCAATCAAAGTAAGAGTTGCGGCGAAACGTCATAGATGCCGAAATGTTTCTAAAATTAACGCAATAAATAAATGCATATTATACAATAAGAGACAAATTCTATTTAGATTTAAATAAAATTTGTTAAATTAGCAATTAAGCAGTATAAGACAAGTTATTTGTATTTTAAAAAATAAATTAATCGTTTTCCTCTCAATACCACTTGCTTTTCCAATATCAGCGTACGTGATCTCTAGAATATTGTGTATCAACGCGTTATTTAATAGCATAACGATCCTTTATTTAATCTGATCGTAACCTACGTAGATTTCTCAAAAGTTTAACTAATGAAAAAGTTATTGACGTTCTTTGTTATTAATGTATTTTTAATATTTAATTATTCCTTTACGGTACACTCTGTATAAAGTACTTTGTATTTCCGCGAACTACTAATTATGCATAAATAATTTCATACATTTTTAACATATTAATTATGAATTTATTTAAATGAAACGTAATAGCGTGAATAAAGTTTCGCTTTTAAATGGAGACGTAAGTGATACTCCATATCTTTTACTAAGCGCTTACAAAGCAATTTAAAGGAATTTAAATAATTAATGTTATAAATTAAGCAAATAAAGCAAGATATAGTGTTGTAGGTACAAGAAAACAGAGCGGTTTTTAGAAATGCGTTTATTAGTTTGGTTTTATATCTTTTATTAGGTTATTTAGTTCAGCCAGAGGGTGTAATTTACCTTTCTCCCTTAGTTCATCTATGTGTTTTTATACGTTGGCAGTTTGTTAAGCATTAACGTGTAGGTAATTGTGGTTATTTATTTGCGTTCGGGATGTTTATTGTCTGCAATATAATATTTCCTTCGTACGGCTTTTTATATCAGCTTAGTCTCCTCTTTACTTAATTGCTGGATAATTTTTTGCTCCTGTCCCATTAACTTCATTAGAAAGATGGATGTGTTATGTTTTACCCTCATCTGAATTAATTTTTAATCTCTTTAACATTCTCCCAGTCGCAACCCTAACATTTCTAATTTTTTTTAGAAACACAGAGAATACAAATACATTAATATTATTACAGTGTTATATTTGATATAATTTATTGTACAGAAATTGTGCTACAAGTAATTTTTTACATTCCAAAGCTTTCTCAGTACATCTAAAATGAAACGACATGATTACTAAAACTTTTAAAAAGTTCTTTAGAAAAGTCTGAAATTTACTGAAGTAGAACGAGAAAATCTAGAAAAGTCGGGTAATTCTAACTTGTTAGATACAGTAATGAAAATCCATGTCACTTGGTGCAAATTCATTGCCACAGTCTTCCAAATAATTTTTTTCCTTTCTACCACATTTATAAATTCTACTGTTACTAGTTGTGTACTCTAAAACTTTGTATTTTCATGTTAATTAAATAGTTTGAAATTCTTTTGAATTCAGCATTAAGCAATTTTCCATTAGAATGAATGGGCGTTACGACGACAAGCGGTAAACTTTCTCAGAAGTGGACAAGTTTAACAAGTAAGTTCATTAAGCAGCTGTCGTTAACATTTGGTCACAGGAGAAGCCATATTTAACAGTAATTAAACATAGTTGCGCTAATATCTCACATTTGATTAAATGGTCGATTCTGTACACACAAAGTTGGCAGGAACATCCTATAATTATATTTGCGTATGAATTCTCTGATCCTAACAAAAGTAGTTTCCTAAACTTCACTAATAGTAAACTACTCCTATATGTGAAAAAGCTTTTGTAGAGTGCAAAACGTCTAGACACAAGCTGCCGCTCTAGGACAGTTGCAATTTATTGAAGTAAGCAGCGGTCAACTGTCACATCCATTGTTTATTTCCGACTTCTCTTAGAAAACAGGATATTGCAGGATATTCTTTACTCTTTAATTTTATCCTTATGTTGGTGTCAAAAACAAACTTCCTCATTTTCACAGTATACTCTACAAGTTGTAGACGGAAGTTATATAATTTTTATCACAACGGTTTAAGTCTGGCAAATTCAATTGTTAACTATAAATGTATATCAGAATTTACAACGTTGATAATATATTATCAGTTTCACCAGAGTATTTATTGCAGTGCACTTTAATTTTGGTCAATTCTCTACAGCGAAAACAACCACTTAACCCCAACTATATAAATCTTTGTGGTTTAAATTGTACTTGTTAGGATTTACCTAGAAATTGGTATTTTCTACAAATCTATTTACACTTGTAACTTAATTAGTAAGATTTAGATGTATTTAAATTGAGTTACTTTCAAATTACATTTACATTACGTTTTCGATAGATGACTATTATAAAAGGTATATATTTGAATTTCTTTATTAAAAAGCTCCTTATAATTTTTCTAATTTAGCTAATCAAAATTACATATATCTTATTTTTTTAACATTATATTATATTATTTGTAATTTTTAATACTTTCTAGGCATTGGAATTATAAACAAAAGTATTATAAAGTGTTTAAATATGTAAAGTCGCATTAAATTTATCTCAATAACATGTACATGTTTATCTAGTTATTTTTGCAGGGAAATATTGAGGAATATATTTAATTGTATTCAAAGTAAATAGAACAGCTTAAATTATGTACAAATTAGAGGCAGGGTTCGCTCGAAATTTCGTAGGTGGTGAATCTTACACCTATTTAGTTTCTAATGACTGCGCCTTTCAGAATATTTTGAAAATTTATTAAATAAATGGCATATAAAAAAGTTATTTAGCGGCTTCTATGGCTTTAGTTCGAAATTGTAGACACAACCTAGGCATCTCGACGCACATCCCCACTATACGGCATAATACATAATTCTATCTTCACAGCCATTGACTATGCCAAACTGTTGTAGAGTCAAAGGTATTCAGTTTCTTATTAAACGTTATTTGGCATTCATATTTAATAAATAGGATAGTCATAATGAAACCAACTCAAATTCGGATAATAGTTGTTTATTGAGATAAAACCCGACTTCTATAACGTGTAAAAAATCTACTTTAGTTCCAATACTAGGGACTCGTCTGATGTAAGTCGAAGTAAAACGAAAATTTAGCAAATAATTCAATTAAAACGTTTCCTATTGTAACAGTTCCATTAGGTAGCTACATCGGGAAGAGCAAGATTGTACAAAGTAATCTCAGAAATCCTTATTGTCACCCAAAATATTTTAAAGTAAATACAATTCAAAATAAATATTAATGAAGTATAACGAATTTCTATTTACAATATATTTTTACATATTTGAATTCTGCGTGAAATTGCCTTTCAAATGATAGGTAACTGCCAAATAAAACTATTTTTGTAAGATTAAAACAAAATTTAATCAATTATGGTTCCTTCAGCGTTCCTCGTAGCAAAAAATATAATAATGAAAATGAAGAGGCGTTACTTACGTATTTGATTTAGTTGAAGCCAATTCTAAAGTTTCATATAAAAATATTGGTCAAAATATAGGTGCTTCAAAAACCAGCGCTTACAGAATATTTTGAATAAATAAATATCATCTATACAAGATCTCAATAATGCACTCACTTAATCCAGATCTCTACAATCGAAGAATACGTTTCTGTGAGTTATATTTTAAAATAATTGGAAACGATCTAGATTTTGGCCGAAAAATTATATAGACTGATGAGGTGCATTTTACAAATGCAAGAGTATTTAATTGTCAAACCATTGTCAAAACATTGGACAGACGAAAATGTTCATCCTACATTTAAACGTTAAATACAGGGGCGTTCTCGTTTTGATATTGCGTGCTTTATATTAAGCACTGAACTACACTTTCCACTGTTTGAACAAAATTTAACAGCAAATAGATATGCTGAAATTTTGGAACTGTTCTACCTTAGCTGTTAGCTGACATTCCTGAAGAATAAAGAAACAGCATCTTTTTTACGCAGGTTGGGTATAAAATACGACGTTTTCTAGCAAATAAATTTAACAACAGAATTATTTCAACAAACAGCCAGACCCCTTGGATGGCTAAGTCACCAGATTTAACAATTTCAGGTTTTTTGTGTGAGGATTTCTAAAACCTTGTATACAAGAATCGTTTTGAAAACATTGAAGAACTGCATACCGTTGTACAAAAGGTTTTCAAAAAATTCGCCCTATGCGTTTATTAAATTCAATTAGATCTGTCCTAAAACGATGTGGAATGTACATTAAAGAAAAGGGCAGACAGTTCGAACAATTTTTTATAACTTAACTTCATTTTTATGTATTATAATATTATTTGCTTTGTTTGTTTGTTCTTTTTTGTTTGCTTTTTATTCGTTTTCATCATAACCTTAATAGTTCATTGCATGCTTTGTTCATAAGCAACAAAAAATTAGAATAAAATATGTAACACTGTTGGCTGTTTTCCTTTCTGTCCAAAATCATGTATAATATATCATTTTAAAGGGGAATTAATGTAGAATTCAAATATGTAAAAATGCATAGGGAATTCCATTTAAAAAATGCAAGTGCATGCTACATTCCAATATAACAAACAAAATATTGCTTTTGCTTTTTTCTTTATCGTATTTCATTCATAATAATGAGTGTTACTTATCATTTTAAAAAAGATTTCTCGCAAAATTCAAATATGTAAAATTATATCGGGTATTCCATTTAAAAAAATGCAAGTTTGTGTTATACTTCCAAATATATTGACAGGGTGAAAAATTAATCTAGGCCATTGAATTTTATGTAAAATTTTCTATTAAAATCATTTTAGCCCATATTAATACATTTTAAAATAATCGAACCCTGGCACACAATAGAAATTGGCAATTTTTTTCAATCCACCCTGTATCTTCCATCTCAATCGAGATATTAAAAAATGTTTTATATAAATGAAGTTTTCTTGAAAAAGTAGCAAAGGAATGCATAATGACCTTCTCATTTTCAAGTTACCCTGCAATTACATCGAAAATGGAACGCTCTGTA
>JAHWXV010927265.1:0-12669 GCA_024586415.1 Phrixothrix hirtus | reverse complement strand
GTTTTTAATTTAGTTTCGTTTAAACAAAAATTTACTATTTCTACTTGTAATTAAACTAGCATTAGCTGTCAAAATTCATAACATTAGATTCATGGCAACTAGATTTTTGAATGCAAATTAAACATTAGGTATAAACTGATGAAAATTTTGAAGCCGATTTGTGACTAACCAGTGAGACTTATCTACTTCAATAAAGAGTACAATATTTTTAAAGCTTTTTATTGCCTTTAAAATAACGTACCGTTTATTACATTATGTGTCAAAATAAAAAAGTTACGAAAAAAATAAAGTTTGCAGTTTAGGTAAAGTGCCTCTAACGGTATTCAAAAGAATTATTTTTACCCTATGATTATTTCATGTATCAATCTTAGTGTATGTGCCAAGTAAAAACTTAATTGGTAAAAGTTTAAGATATCTAGAGCATCCCCGTATCTTGGTAACCATGGAGATTTCGACATTTTTATAAATGACTTACCCACATTATTTTTTGGTGTAGAATCAGCCCTCAAAGTTTCCTGACGCATTTTCCAAACACCCTGTATATACCTTTTAAAGAATCAGCCCTTATAAATTCAATAATGAAAGATCAATAATAATTGAAAAAACAAATCGTGGCGATATCCTACTAAAAAGGCCTAAATAATTCCGCATTTAAGCTAAATTGAAAGGGTACATAGGTGTACAAAACAAAGTAGAACTAAAATGGACCAACATACCTTAATACGTTATCGTGGAGATCTAACCACGTCCATTAACAACAAAATCAAATAAAATAGAACTTTCAGAAGAAATTGGGAACTGCTGAAAGATGTGTATATCATATCCATGGTACTCATAGATTTCACTGCTTAACAAGGATGTTAAGGATCAAATTTACGCATCACAGGACGTGCGTTTAAACCTTGTAAAAGGATTAGATAAAAGCTATGTCCAACGCTTGTAAAAATTTCCATAATTATTACTTAAAATTGAATTCCGATCAATTATTCTAAATATAGGCTACAACTAATAAGAATGTTTTACCGAAAATAGCTAACAGCCCAGCCAAATTAGACAAAAAAGTCTAAACACCAACAAACATTTATGCCAACCTAAATATTTGTTTATGCCTTTGTCTCGACGTCATAAATAAGGCATGAAAAGTGCGTTCCGAAATTTGCCGCCTCCTCTCCGCGCTAAATCTAGAAAATGGTTAACCTGGTTAACGATTTAAAAGGGTTATCGGTTAAAATACATATAACTAATTATAGATAATTATGTATTTTATAAATTTCATAATAGACATACAATGTAAAGGAAGCGAGAAACTTTTGATATTACATCTCGTCATCTCCTCATAATAAATTAATTTTTATTTAATTATCATAAATAGTAGAATTCCTATTCATATACATTTTGAAGTTCTAGCTTTATCAAACAAGTGTATAGCCGGCAACGTCATAACTTTCTTTTAAGTTAAATATCCGTTAATTATACAGGGTGTCACCTGTAGAAAATTTTAATCTAACTCAAATAAAACTTTCGTAAATGTTTACGTAAAAATCTGTCCCTTATACGGCCTAACTATGTTTTACTATGAAACGTGATTACAAACATATATACCATTTTGTTTATGTTTGCAAAATATCATATTACATTTATTACTTTAGCGATTTCATGGCCCACAGCTATATTAAGACATATTATTTTAAATTGCCTAAATTTTCCTTTTTCTATAAAACTAGAATTATTTAAAAAGTTATTTAAGAACTATCTAAAATTGAGACAAGTTCTAATTTTAATATGTATGTAAAATTAAATCTTGCTTGATCTATATTTGTATAAATGATATGTTTTACTGCATACAAATAACGATAAATTTGTATCAAACCTATTTATAATTGTGATTTTGAATTATTTCCGTAAAATTTAATTTATAAACAACACAACTAATTGTAAATATTAATAATCTTAGGACATTTATCAAAATGCAATTCAGGTTCAAAAAGAAAACGATTTCAACCTTCATTAGATTAGCACAAAGACTGTTTATAAATTTTGTGTAAAATTAAACAACATGTAAAATGATAGCATTTTAAAATATTTTTAGAAGTGATTATTATTTTAAAAATGTTTTCTTTTTCAAAAATTCAAATGCAGTATATTAAATAAAACTTCGTTTTTATCTTAAATGAGCACACTCGGAAGACGACTAAAAATTTTAAGACAGAAGATCAAGCTATTATTTTTAGACTAATCATCTATTCAACACATTTACGGTTATTTAATATAGGTGATGGATTGGTTAAACTCGAAGACTTTTATTCTCAATAAAATAAAGATGTAAATTTGTTTAATTAGTGTTTATTAATAATATAACATGTTTCGGGGTCTTGCACATAAAACAATTAAGACGAAGACTGGACGTATATTTAATAATCAACTGAGATATGTGTAATCGTATGTGTCATTTTGTTCCTAAAGATCTACAGTCGGCCAATCACATCATATTGTTAGATACAGTAGACCAAGTTAAAAGCAGGGGCGGACTGAAAACCTTAATTGTAATGGTTTTGAAAGCTATGCAATTTAGACACATCGTTTATATATGTTTCTTGTCGTTTATACTAAGATGTATTTGCTAATAGCACAATCCTATTATTTTTGAGACATCTTGTATTTTATTGTATTTCAAACTTTGCGTATAAGTACTATCAGGACATTTAATTTTGAAATATAAATTTTATTTAAGAAATCCTTAATTGTGAACAGTTTTATTAGGTTTTGATAATTAATTGTCTTGTACAGTTCTTTTATAATAGTGTATTCGTTCACATACAGTCTAAAATGACTTTTTCAACTCGTATTCAAAATTACAATTTTTTACTTTGAATAATAGTAGTAAACTAGAAACTAAAATATTGTAGCCAGCTTTATCACAATAATTTTTTGACCATCTGTCCCGTATTTAAAAACTATTTACCAGTTCAAAATGTAAGGTAAATAACAATCTGGTTTGATAAGAGTCATTTCCGATTTACAAACTTGAACGTTTTCGTTGCAGAAAGTTCAAATTTCTAGAATAGCATGAATAAATTGTAATAAAACTTATTCGGTGGTGCCTTGATGAAATAAAACGCGACTTTTGGCATCCTCGGCTCTTTCATGAGATTCTATCTCATATCAAAAACATTCGAACCTTCATTGTAAGTTTCAATAATTTTCTCCGTACGTGTGACTTTCATAAATTTATAAAGATGTAGACAGTTTATTACTAAAATTAATATTTCCTAACTTTATGTACATCATGTACCATTCTTAAGTATGATACCTTTAAGGAGCTGAAGGCCTCGTCTATTCCTTTAGAATTATTTTGTGGTTTTAATTTTGATATACAATATTGGATTAATTTATAATGTGATTTAGATAATGACGAAGTTAATTAACTACAAATAATTTTATTGCTGTAAGTAGGATTTTAGAATGGTAACGTTTCGCATGTCCGGTGTTTTTAATCTAAATTAACTCGAATTTATAATAAAATAAAATTCAATTATATGTAAAAAGACCCATAATCGCTACGTATTACATGTTTGAGTTAAAATTATTAGTATAAAATGAAGTGAATATTAAGAAAAATACGGTATATAGAAAACGTAATATAAATTACCAATAAGTTAAAGATATAATTTATTAAAATAAAACGGAAAATTAAAACAATATATCTACTATATCAATAATTGAATAATTAATTAGAACTTAAAATTTATTAGCTAAAGGTTCAGTTGCCGCGTGAGAACGGACAGCGGTTATATATATTACGACCCGACGCGTTGTATCGATATTGACGGAACGTATTCCGCCCCCTCTAAATTCAGATCTCCTGTTAACCTTTAATCCGACTGCTTTAGTAAACTTTGAATCACGGGCATGATCGCATCGCTTGCGTATTCTGTCGTATACGTAATTTATTGTAGCGGGGAACTTGGATCGATGTTTAATACAACGATGCGACGCCTGGATGCACCCGTGGCCTTCTTTGCCACTCAGCACAACGAGATGTTGTGACGTTAGGCGTCGTTTTCGGATTGCTACTTAGCAACATATCTATAGGCGACGGAACGTTCGGCGGTTACAGGGATTCTTACTTCAGAGTAGCTACGCTTCCGCTATTGATACAGCTTAAATGGTTACCCAGCAACTTGTTTATGTTCGGCCAAGTGTAATTTGTTTACAGGGTCGGCATGAACAACGCCAATGGTGCTCAGTTGCCTAGCAACTAGACAACCACTGAGGCTGCGATGCTCTAAGGATAGGGCAAACCTTGCTGCCTAGCAACGCAGTTCTGTCCGAAATCTTGGAGTCCGGAAATGGAAAACTTGTCTTAGATTTACTAAGTTGTTTCCCACAGATCTATGTCTGGAACTGTACTCAGGATTTTGTAGCTTCGGAGGACTGACAAAACGTCACGTAAATACTGCTACAAAATTAAATACAAACAGCTTGACCTTTTGAAGAAGCTTTATTAAATGTGGTACAATTTTACACGGAGTAATGCTCTGTGTCGGTTCTCGTACGAAGACTGTCGTTTGCTTTAGAAAAACAGTCTTTTTATAGTTAACTGCACATACTCGTTCTCTATTCTGTGAATACGGTCTTTGGTGGTTTTCTCCATTTTCTCCATTTTATCGGCATTGATAAAAATGCATTTATATATTTGCACATTACCTTGCTTAACATGATTCAATATTGCGTAATTTTAAATAATGACTGCATTAATTAATTTATATTTAAATCTTCTTAGATTACTTTTGTTTTAGTTCACAGGTCATCTAAACACTCTAGACTTAATTCGGATGGTTTTTGTTAAGTTAAATACTGTCCAATGTTGTGAAATCTTCATGTTAATTAATATACCTAAATCCTAATTTGTACACGATTCATTGGTTTGCAAACTTAGTTTGGTCAAACTATAAATGGACCAATTATTATTTATACAATTATTTTATTTAAAATTAAAAAACATCACTCACTCCCGCCAGGTTTTGTTTGAAGCGCTCTTAAAGTTAATTATGTCCTTAGTAATGTCTTAATTACTAGCCTTCCGAAATTGTTGATATTGTGAATATGCTTGAATTATTGTAATTCTTTAATCGCTTTTCGCACTATTACTACGTTTTTACGAGAAACGTCACATTATAAAACGCGTCGAAGTTAGTAAAAATTAGCCGTTTACTTGGTTGGTACAAAAGAAGCTATTTTGGAGAAAATTATGGTCTAAATTGAATTTACTTTGACTTTGAAAGGGACACTTAATTAATTTTAATATACGTTACCATGTTCAAAAGACACTTAATTAATTTTAATATACTTTCCTATGTTCTTTCCAGCGTTCCAGCGTTTGCTTAAACAGCATAAACTATTGACGTTAGAATTGTAACCCTCCGTTTTTGTGTGGTTAAGATACATGTGTTTATATTATTAATATATTTAATTTCAGATTTTATTAGTTGGACAATCAATGCTGTAATATCAAACTCCCATTTTTATTCATTTCAAAATTGTATATAAAGAATTTAATTATTTAGAACCACTGCCCTTACGTTTATTCGTCAATAATAACGTCGGCCCAGCTCCATTGGCTCTCTTTGCCTAGAACTCGGGAACCATGAATATCGTGGAAAAATGCTATTCGTAAATTAATAAAAAATAATATAAATAGTTATATAAAATGTAGGGAATACATTCTTAATCAGACGGACAATGTATTTTTATAATTGCTGAGAAAGCATGAACATTGTTTCACGTTTTAGTACAGACGGTACATTCCTTCAGTTAGTATATTGTAAGCTTAGATTAATCTTTGGAGTAATTAATACTATGCTTAATTTTTGCTGAGCCCTTAAAATTATATTATAATTCATAAAGGCACGTTTTACTAATTATATAATTTCGAAGAAGTTGCAAAGTCTTTTGACAATGTCAGTAATTGAGGTACGTTGTTCCGATATCTTTGATAACCTTCTGTCGATTATAGAATAAATGTTTCGATAAAAGGCGCTCTTGGAAATTGGTGTTCTATTATCGCTTAATAATAAACTATACGAGGGTGCGATGATAACTAGGTGGCCTCCAAATAAGGGGTAGTACTAAACTAACTGTTAGTATGAAATTTTATAGTTACATATTTAGGTTGATCACATTCAAAATCTGACTTCAACTTGTCAACTAATTTGTTGTTAGCAGCTTCGTAAAGTGAATGTGTTTGTTAGTTTTGCTATAGATAATATTGAGAAACACATCGTTACGAAGTTTCTGTATATGAAAGGTTCAAAAAATGCAGATATTCTTGAAGAAATTCAAAATATTTTGGGTAATTCTGCTCCTTCATATACGATCGTAAAAAGTTGGGCAGCTGAGTTCACACAAGAGTCCAAAATGAACACAAACTGGGATACCCTAGAAGTATCACTACACCACAAATGGTCGCAAAATACACGATATGGTGATAAAAGACCGGAAACCAAAATTAAACGAAACTGACAGTACTGTGGGATTTTAAAAGAATTAGACTTGAAAAATCTATCTGAAAAATGTGTGTCGCGTTTACTCTCATTGGAGCAAAAACATGTGTCGAAAGAATGTTTGCGCTGTTTCCAAAAGCATTCAGCTGATTTTGTGCGAACGATCCATTGGACTATCACCTATTTCCCAAACTAAAAGTTGTCCTAGGAGGGCAAAGACTTTCAACTGATAAGGAGGTTGAAGTAGATGCCTATTTTGCCAGCCTTGAAGAAAATTTCTTACGTGATGAAATTATAGCATTGAAACGTCGTTGGAACAAATGTATTGAACGTTTAGGAGATTATGTTGAAAAATAAAAACATTTTTGTAATGGTAATACTTTTCTTTCTTTCTTTCTAACTCCGCCTAATTATCATCCCACCCTCGTATTTAATAATTAATTAAAGGATCTAAAGAACATAATTATAATTATATTTACATTATTTTACAGTATTTAATCCCAAATTAATTAAAAGCAAAATTTCCTCATATGGTAGGATAAAGAATTTTAAATTTTATAAGCATTTGAATTGCTATCAAGGAAAAAATGTTTGAAGGCTCTGGCTTGTAATTATTATTTGGTAGAGTACATAACTTTATATATTTTCTGCAAAAATATTCAATCTAGTTTGAATTGTTACTTTCAATATTCTTATGTTACATCCAAACAATCCCTACGAATTAATAAACAACACAAATGCATATCGCAACAACCGCTTGCTTTTAATGTTATTTTCATCAGTAAGCGCTAAACGAAACTACGTTTAGGTGAAATGAAAACATCGGCGTGCCATTAAGATTTTGTCGAATTCAAAATTAATCTGGATTTTCATTCTTTGTTAAAAATTTTATTCTAATTATAATACATAGTTGATATATGTAAATAAACTAATTTATAATATAGCTGAGGTAAAGTTGCATTAAATCATTAAAAAATAATTCTTAAAGCATTAAAAAGTGCTCAATCCTCAATCCAGAACTATGACATTTTTATAAATAAAATATTCATATACTGGGTAATCTTGGATCCACTCGCCTCTGCAGTAATACCGGGGTATAACAAATTACCTGAGAGTTATAATAGTGTTCTAGACTATAAAGGCGAGAAATAATATAAAATTCTAAATAACGTGGCTTTTCTAATTTTTTACGTTTTCCCTTGGATTCAATTACTACTTCCTGCTATTTTAATTGTGTAGCTTACCTTTTTGGTTTTATTAGGATTTCCATTATAATTATGTGTTTTACAATTCTAGGCTTTGATAAATGTCAAATACAAATAATGATTCTACTTAAGAAAATAGGAAATAATTTTGACAACATATTTCAGCATCTTTAATCCTAATTTGTGAAGCAATTTGATTATCGTAGTTTTACAAGTGTTAATCTTAATTGTATAGATGTAGTGATAATTAAATTGATAGTCATACATAAAAATGAATACTCCCAATAGCTACAAAATGTATTCTTTATTAAATTTATTGCTTGTTTTTATTGAATGTTGCAATTAGAGATTATTTGCTAATTTCTCGTAAAAATATTGTATACAATGTATTTATGTACATATATGTACATCATTAAAAATCTAAATTTATTTTATAAATAAATCATTGTTATTCTCTAAACCCTTTTGTAATTTTTATGAATGAATTGTCCTCGATAGCAAAGTTTATTTGTCAATATTATTTAAAAACTTGCCATTATTATTACGTAATCATAAAATTTTAAATGTGCCTGCATTAACCTGAAATTTCAATTGAAATTGTCAAAACTGAGATCATACAATTCTTTTGTATCAAATGAGTTTTAAATTTAATCTTCTTAAATTCATTATTAAAATTTACACCATTGTGTACTAGTCCACAATATTAGAAGTTTTTTGCGTATTCATTTTATGTAATGAAAATTTTAAATTATTTGGCAGTCTTCAAAGCTTTTAATACTTTAACACTTGCAGTATAATTTTGTACTTCTACATTTCTATATACTGAACACTGCATAATCTCAGATTTAGTTTTGTAATTAATCTAAATTCTCGTAGTAGTGCGTGACTAAAATTAAATCAATACATTTTGCCAGTGCCAATAATTTTTGAATATTACATTAGCAACCATAACATATTTCATAATTAATTAATTTGCTCTAATTAAACTTGAACTGGTTGTAGAGTTAGGTAACCAGCATAATTTTAAGGATTTTGTTCATTTGTTCTAGGGATCAAAAATCCTTTTACTAGAACAATAACTTCCCAGTTATGACGTTTTAACCTGAAAGATTGAAACTAAATTTGTTATTAATTTTTGATTAAATTTTGGATCTCCACTAGATTGACACATGTTTCAATAAATAGATAAAAAATCAATAGCAAAACATATATATTAAAATAATATGCAAATTATGTAAATTACAACAATTTTTACACACAAATATTACTTAATATTATCTACAAAAAAACAATAAACAAACTTCATCAATCCTAGATTGTAAAAGAATTTTAACTTCTAATATAAAATATATTTAACATTTTGGAATTAAATTTTTACTTATAATGTGAATTCATATGTTTTAATAAATGCTCACTTACTTTGGAATTTGTTTATATTATTTCTGATTAAATAATACTTATGGTATGCAAATTTTCTGTTTGAAGCTTTGCAGTTATTTTTTTCCTGGGCTATAAGAGTGGCTAACACAGGGTTTACGATATTTCCATCTTCAGGATTAAGATGTCTTGGCTGTTCTTATTGCAGGTCCTAGCGCTTTTAACTTGTGAACCGTTTTTAACTCGCGTTTAACCTCGATAACTACCGGATTTGAATTTAATTTAATTATGTTTGTGTTGGTAAACATTGTATTGACGATAAGCAGTAAAGACGTTACTTTAGATTTCCTTATTCATATTTACAAGTTAGTACTTGATCTCCTTAGCTGTTGATTTATATCTCAAAATTAACGGTGAAATTTCCGCTAGACTTTAGCGGCCTGTATATAGTTTTATGTTCGCACTTGGTCTTTTGAACTTTTTATAAATTTTTATAAGTCTCCTTTCCTGATTTTGTTAGCGAATCCAGTATATGTGTTTAACTTGACACCGCTTGAAATCCTTTGGTTGCAACAGCGACCGACTTAACCTTGTGCGATGTTTCGTACGTTGCTCTAAGTCAGTAGTAATTTATGTTAGGGTGGCTCTCGAGGATTTTTATATTTTTATGGTTTTAATAATATAAAATAATATAAAATATAATATAAAATCTTTTATTTGCAAATTCGTTATAAAACACCCGCACTTTAGTGTATTTCATTACTTTAAAATTTTTATGCTTGTTTTGCGGACATACCCTTTTCACAAGCATAAAGTTGTTATTTCCCAAGCTATCCTTTTTTATTAGTTAGGGAGCTGTTCGGGTTATGTTTTAAAATACTGTTATATACTATGTAATACATAATTGTTAAAAAAATGAATTTATTATAAGTACAACAGATATCGAAAATTAGCAAAACTTGACCCTTCTGGTCTCGTTTTTCTAATTTTTTCTGGGCCTGTTAAAAGGCACTTACCGATGTTGTATCGTAATATACTAAAGCGCGTCCACATACTTTAGCAATGTTTGAATAACAGCGTAACTATCAGATGACCGCTTTTGTGCATCCATCCTAAGTACCAAGTTTAAAATTTACAAGCTATTAAGTTGTTTCTTTGATTAAAGTACATGTTCAAGAATATTATAAATCTAATTTTTCCAACGGTCATGTGCTACTTCATTTAAAAGAATAGGAACGTGTGTTTCCAGTTAAATTTAAGTAGAAGTACTCCGATGCTTATTTATTATGAAAAAATTAAATCTTGTTATTTACTTTAATTGAGAATATGCCTATATATCCAAATTAATTATAATTTTTGATTAATTCTTTTAGGTAAAGCTTTAATATCTATTTGAATCTAATTTCATTTTCAAGGCATTTGATAAGTGAACATTTTATTGCAGTTTATTAAATACAAAATTATTTTGGAGAATTTCAATTGAAGATGCGTTTCTAAATTTCTTCATATGCAGACTAATTAATTGATTAAAATATCCTATGGTGTTAGCCCCCTTTATTTTAGTACATGATAGTTGAATTCAGGATGTGAAAAATGTGATCGAAATTCTAGTATGTGCTATTTTCGTAAGCAGACTTCATTTGAATTATAATTAAATCTATCTGGAATTTACTATTCAGATATTTTTCTGCATTATTGAATTACAATGGTTTATGTTAAAAACACATGGTGTTAATAAGTTTTAATAACGCACCATAAACCGGCACATATTTATTAAAATTAGATCTATTTTCACAGCTGAAGCTTTGGGAGGGTATGAAATAGTAGGTAATTTAGCTTCCCATATTATATTAATTTACCGTCGAAAAAAGTGTGTCAAAAACTATTAAGCCTTGTAAACAGTGGGAGTAACACTTGCTTAAACGAAAGTTATCGTTTTATTATTTCATTAATTACTTAATAGTCCTCTTTTTGTTATTTTCTGTTTTAATATAGAAAATTTGAAGACAGGGATTCCTTATCTTACTATTTTTAGCAGCGACGGAAGAAATTTCATTTTTTGTTGAAAATTCCTTTTGTATTATTAAATAAAATTAAGAACAAATAATTCTGACAATTTATGTACAGTGTATTCTTAGAACTAAAACATCGATTTGATTGTAATATAGATTTTTCTTTGTGACTAGTCTGGATGACTGAAAATAAACTAGAGACATTGCCCTGGGTCCCTAGTACCCCGGATCTATTATTTATCGAAACGTTTTGGAATAGAATGAAAATAAGCTCAGAGAACATCCAGCTCGAACACTCAATGATTTGAAGCACAGACTTCAAGAGATTTGGTACTTATTTTCCCCCGATGAGTGTAAAGCACTTGTTGATACCATGCCTCGTCGAATATAAACTGTTTTAAAAAAAAAAGGCGATATGACTCAGTGGTAGAAAGTTTTACTTAAAATGTTAGTATAAGGGTGATGTTTCTTAAAATCAAATAATATTCAAAGAGTTAAGTTTAAATATGTGTTAATATACTACTAATATGTTCTTAATTAATATAGTTTTTTGAGTATTAACTTTAGTTTTCATTTATTTGACGTAAATGGAAATTGAGCGGCTAAAACGCATTAAAAAGGTAATGAGCGAACCGATCTGCAATAGGGCTCATATGTCTAGGAATTAGAATGAACGATCTAACCTGCATACCGTTTTCACAAACTTCCAAATGAAGCCGCCAGCAGATGTCCCAATAAATTTCGCCAGAACAATCTCGCTTAATTAAGAAAATCAAAAATTAATATTTAATACTATAGAATTTTAAAGTAACAAACGAAGATTATTCTACCATCAAGAAACAAATTTCTAAGTGATTGTGTCCAAGGTCATATTTTTCGCGCTTTGACCCCTTTTACCACGTGGTTTAAATGAGGCTCTCATTTCAACTTTGTATTCTCATTATTATGTTAGTGACACGTTTTTGTATTATCTTTGCCGTCATATTATTTACACTAGTGTTAAAGCTATTTAATTTGCTGTAACCGATGTAAAACTCAACTAAGGGCAAATATTCGGCATTATACAAACTCGTAAGGACTAATAGTCTTCTTTAGTACAATTGGACCGTTCGGATCGAAAAAGCTACATCCCTGAAAAAGTGAAGCTTTTGCCAATTGAACTTATTTAAAACACGTATACGACCAACAAAGAGATAAAGTTTCCAAGTGGAAAGTAGTTTTATGTATATCAACTTTTTTTGATATGTTAAGTCGTTTTGAAAATATTTGTATAGATGATTTAACATAAAGTGCATAAATACGTTATACAACAATTATTGTCCATGAATCAAAGCCAAAATTTCCCAGCTTGATTTAGATCAAGGTTTCGCAACGGGTCAAAATGTTAATAACACAACAGTGCAAGCACTGGTCTTGGAAAAACCAAAAATTAATTTTACGTCAATTAGTTTTCTTACAACTGTTACGAGGGTTGCCTCTTATGTTGTAACAAATGACCACTAGATGTCGCTAGTGTAATAAGTTATTGCCATATTCGTAAAATTTGACATTTTGTATTGTAAAATCCGTGGC
>JAHWXV010927176.1:0-12522 GCA_024586415.1 Phrixothrix hirtus | reverse complement strand
AGGTCCTGGGATTGAACCCCAGTCAGGGAATGAATTTTTATAAATCTTTTTAATATCTAAATATACATAACCATTATATATATATATATATATATATATACATCATCAAACAGTTCCTCCTTAGATTATTAAGTCCTGTTCGCTTCCTAGAGTAGTTGTTTTGTAATTTTGTCCTTAATATTTATAATTGTCTGTTGGTGATTTCAAAAAATACATGTTCGAGGATCCCACTCCTTCCACATACACAAAGATCATTATTTCTCCTGTTAATCTTATATCGATACGTATGATAAACACCATGCCCTCTTAGGTAGTGAACTATTCCTCTGGTTGGACAGAAGCATCTGTTACGTTGTGCAAATCTGACATCCGATATTAGAAGGTCGTCCTTCTCCCTTTTGTGGACCCATTCCACTCTCTCTGCCATCGATCTGTTATATTGTTAGTGATGTCAGATTTTCCCGTCACTTGTTTGCCCAGTACCTCATTAACGTTTTTAAGGTCGCCCTTTTTTAAGCCAGTACCTTGCGGCTGCTTTTTTTTATTAGTAAATGTGCTGGGATGACACTCAGATCGGTAAGAGGGGATTTATCGACGTTGTACCGAAAGTCTCTGTTTTAAGTATTGCATCTCTCTGCGTCGAAACAATTTTGTTTTATTAAGTCTATTTTACTTCCATTTTTCCAGGTACTGACAGCGTATGTGATTATAACCATAAAGTCGTTATTAAGGTAAAATCTAATGCAGTATAGAGGGATCTTAAGTTCTTTTTGTGCTGTTCGGGCTATTTTCGGCATGATACCGATTCCCTTCTCGCACACTTTATTTACATGTTCGTTGAAGTTTAATTTTTCATCGACTATCGCTCCTAGAAATTTGGTGCTCTTGGCTCGGAAGATTTTTGATTATCCAGTTTGATCACCGAGTGAATATTTCCCTTCACTAAGGTAATAATAACGAGCTGGAACGCATCTTGCGCCCCAAAGGTAATTAAAGTTAGTTTTTCTAAATTAGCTAGCTTGCTTCGGCCGCCCCAGTAGAGATAGGGGGATCCTACGTCTACGACGAAATTAATTTGGCAAAATTTCAAGAATGATTTGGAAACGTCAAAAATCGGGAACGAATCATGATTTATGGGCGCCACTGTACCTTAATTGTTTTAACGCTTAGAACTTCGAAAATAGGACGATAAAGTGTCCTATTTCAAAACGAGAAGGATGTACTGTTATTATGATATACTCACTAGTTAATTATTTAGCGTAAGCCACTGGGAAGGCTCTTCAATTCAGTTAGAGTAAGATTCACAACTAAAAATTGCTTTACTTACTTAGGTCCAATGTTTTCCTGTAAGAAAATTATATTTACTACTACTACTAAAGTTATTTATAACGGTGAAATAATAAGATCGTCTGCTTTAAACAAGTTGCTTATAATGGTACACACAATAAAAGAACATTTAAACGATCAATTACGTAATCAATAAAATTGCACAATAGGGGACCCCTGGGTTTAATTGCTAAAGACTGTCTTAACTAATAATAACAAAATACTAGCCCTTTCTAAAAGTGGCCTTAATTTATTGTAGCTGCCTAAATTAAACATATTATCGGTTCGTTAATTAAACTGACGTTCTATTGCTTATAGTTTTTCATTGTCTCGCTATTTCCTTATTAGGGTGATGCAGAAAAGAACAGTTGAAATCAGTTTCTGGGTCGAATTGAATTAGTGATGAAGTTATTGATTCTGGACTAATACGAACGATCTTTCATTATTTTTACCGGATTGATCTTGACTCTTTTCAGTAGTCTCAGGTATTTTCAAGCGTCTCTTAAATTTCAGATTCACTTTGTCCGTTATCATCACTTCTGCCAATCCATTATTGCGCTAGCCTTAACTGATTAACTAGCTGGATCGGTTGCTTTATTTTGCCTTTGTTTTGTGACTCCACATTTTTATTTAGCTTAGAACATGTTTGTAAGATATCCGCGATCTTTCATAAAGTATGATTTTCAAGATACTCATCATGTGAACTGACATGCAGTTTGGGTTGCTCTCCTTTTTCTTCTTTGCCTAAGTCAGGATTACCCATATCTTCTTGCAGTAATTTAAAGCTTCATCGTTGGTTAGTTTTTCCTCAAATACACTTTAATTGGGGCTTTAAGAGATATTAGTTATTTAAAAAACTAGGAACGGATGTAAGTTATTATATCTAGTTTCACCTTTTTAAAAATTTAATAATTTCCAGTACACTCAACACAAAAGTTCAAATTTCAACCCAACATTGCAGTATAACATTTCAAACGGCATAATAAAGAAAGGTTTTTCCACAAACCGAAGGTTTGGTGTGCTTGGAAGTTCGCAATTGACAATTTGTTTTTCAGTTTGCGCTCTTTGTAGTATTGATAACTAAAATGTGCCCGAAATTCGTATTTCTTAGGTAAAAACATATCAACAGTAACTGTAAGTCAAAGGTTGAATTAGGTCTTTGTTTTCCTATAAAATCTAAAGTCATAATTTTATTGAAAGTACTTAAAAGTATGAACACATTTAGATCTTCAATATTTCTCTAAGAATGAGGTTTGGAGAATTAGCCTTTTAAAAATTGTGACCCTAAATAACGCCCAAACGGGTTAACATGTTAACTTAATACAATATGGGATGTGCCATCTATTCCATAATTCGCGGGCACCTGTTATACTGGGCGATTTTGAAATACTGCGTAAAAAAACCGTCGATTAATAATGTATTGCAGTTAAATGGAGCCCTTTTTTGAAACAAAAGGAAATATCGCCTTTTAGGAATCGTTGGAATATACACAAATAAATAGGTTTAGGAACGTTATTATTTCAACTGCACTTTATAATCAAAGTAAATATCTTAGAATGTATTTGTTTATTCATTCTCGGGTTGCAAAAGTTGTACTAGCATATTTTCTAAGAACTGACTTCTTCAAATACAAGTCAATGGTGTACATTTTCTAAATTATTAAATTTGGATGTACAAAATTTATGTCTAATTATACAAAAGGCCATACCCAGATTTTCATAAAAAAGAATTGGGAAGTATTAAATTAAATAAAATAAATTTAAGGCGTTTCAATAAGTTGCAGTAAATCCAAAATTTTAGTATTACATCGGGGGGTTTACCCGTAGTAAAAAGCGATTTTACAATTTACATATAAATACTATTAGCATAATATAAAATAACATACATAGGTCTCATGTGAACTAAATATTTCAAAATGAAAGGAATATTTGTAAGTAACTTTTGTCAATGATTGCAATTTATAAAAAAAAATCCCTAAATAGCTTCACTAATTCGGATTAAATGGGGCGGCGGAAGTGTCCAAAATGAAAGTTAGTACAGCTACAATTACATTTTACATAAACTTTTAGCATTATACATAAGAATAATTGCGTAATAAAACTTTTTTGAGTATTTTTGAAAATATGCTGCTAATTCAATATAACTAAAACTCAAAATTTCGTTTGCCAAACGTTTATTGTGTATATTTAATAAAACCTACACATGTTTCGATCGCTAAATTATAAGACCATCATCAGGGAATATTTTAAATGTGTAACATGAAACAAGCAAATTTAAAATATCTAAAATATAGTACATCAATAAGAAGTTTAATATAAATCACAGCCAAAAGTATAATGGGTATGATTTATATTAAACTTCTTATGTTTTAGATATTTTAGATATTTTAAATTTACTTGTTTCATCTTACACATTTAAAATATACCCTAATGATGGCCTTATAATTTAGAGACCGCAAACATATGTAGCTTTTATTAAATATACGCAATACACATTTTGGGAAGCGAGGTTTTGAGTTTTTTAGTTATACTGAATTGTTTCCCATTGGAGAATAATGGATCTCAACAAATATTCTGCTAATGTTTATAAGCTTGTTTATCGTAATTAGAGAAAAATGCTCGTCGATTTTTTGCTTTGATACTAGGAAGGATATTTTGTAGATTATATAATTAAAAGGAGCAATTCGATGTTAGTTAGTCCAACCATAAGTACACAGGTACATAACGCCATAACTGATAAACACATAAAATAAAAAAATTACATTGCAAATAAGTTTAACGGCGTTCAATAAAACAAAAAGGAATCTGGATAATAATTTAAAATTAAGGTATGAAAACCTAAATAAACTAAGATGGATATCACCGATTGAGTACAAATAATTCCACAGTGTCTCACAACTTGAAGGGTACGAAGGTGGGTCATGTTTTTATTGCTTGTTCGTTATTTTATAGTTACATTTAGAACTATTCCAGAAACACCAAAACAAATAATTATCATTTGCTTAATGGCTTTTCATTTGGAAAAGGCAAGGAATGTTTTGATTTAGAAATACCTCCACGTTTATAGCTAAAATTTGTTGCACTATTTTCTAGTGTCTTTGAATATGTTCGAAATGGTAGTTAATATACTATGTGAACTATATGTTTATCTAATTGCATTATCTTGATATTAATAACTAGAAATCACGGTTTAATTTTTTTTATGTTATTTATTTGGAAATCTTATTTAAAAATTTCAGGCTTTTTAAAAATGTCCATCGTCAGAATTTCCTTAGAAAATAGTATAAGTAAATGTAATGTAAATGATCTGAAATTATATTTGAACAGTATATAAATAAATTTGCTGATCTGTTTTGCATTTGGAAAAATTACAACAATATTGTGTCGCAATTTGGAAACCATTTCGAAACGTACATTTAAAGGATTGTGAAGTAGAGTTGACAAAGAAAGACATACATTTGGGTAAAATGATGGCCCAGTTACCTTTTACTTTATTTTCTTACATAAGCTTACAAATTTCAGTGAAATTTGAATATTTTTAACAATATAGAAAATAAATAATAGCAACACATGTTTGTTTGTTTTGTAGCTGAAGCTTCGGGATGGGGAAATTCACTTGACCTTCTTGGACTAGAGTTTGTCGAATCTACAGGAGTTCCACCTCCAATAGAGATTTTTAACGTGCCAAACATCACAATGACACGGTACCTACCATTTTACTTCTATAGCGGGAAAGGCATGTCTTTTAAATTTTTCGCCACTGAAAAATTTATCGGCCTCGATAGAGTTTGAACCCGCGTTCGTTGCATGTAAAGGCAAACATGCTAACCATTACACCAATCGGGTCCGACATAGCAATATTTAACATACAATATATAATTTTTAAGATATGTTTATACGGTTTCTTGGTAATTGGCCTTGCGATATACCAGGGAAGTTTGCCAAATGGAGTTGCAAAATCCAAGTTACGGTTTTTTAAAGAGGTTCAATTTTCAGCATGTTCTCCAGTAACTTCAATAAACATAGTCCAGAGATTGTCAAAAGCCTTCTTATCCTTGCATCACTCTGTATAATACATCAAAGTTAATTAATATACGTTTGGGTAAATTATAATTATTAACCTTCTTGAATGCATCTCGTATGCTTTGTAACCTGTAACCTTGAACATCGTGATTTACTATCTTAGTTTAAAATAAATCAATTCTTGGTATTTAGTTTATTAAGAAACCTTATTTTTAATTCCGTCATTTATAAAGCGTTTTAAATCATTTTAATATACAAATAACATTTTACTTGTTGCCCCATAAGAATAAAACCATATGTTAATTATTTATTTCAGTTTTGTTGAGAATAATTTCAAACATGGGATAGGAATTTAAAATTGCCAGCTAAAATATTTTCAAATAAAATTTATGAAGATGACACGATCATGACATCAGCTTGGTTGCTATGTAAATTCCGTTGACGAGAGATTTTTGTACCGCGATCACACAATCCACACTATTGACCTATTTTGAAATGCAATTTTATGATTGGATAGTTTTTCGTAAGTGAACAGTTTTTCCGTTTCCGTCGTTGTTGGTAGCGTCCTAATCCCGGAAGACAAGGGGGGGATTAATTCAAAGACCATAGCAAATTACAGATATGCTGTTTCATGCCACGCTCCAAACAGGATTGAAGTCCTGCCAGGATTTATACGATCTTCCCAAGCGGATTTAGCTTCGACTAGCCTAGCAGGAGGAGTGGATTTTCAATTAACGTAAAATGTTTTACGTGTCAGATGCTCGGAAAGAGTTATACTGCATGAAAATGTTGAAAATATTGAAAGGGCGCCCCAGCTTTAGTTGGGAAAAACAGCTATCTTAGCCAAAAAGCTAGAAACGGTAAGACATTACTGGAAAGCAATCGTCGCTGATTGCCAAAGATTGACAGAGATGTTGAGGTGTTGAGACTAAACTGAACACAGGTTGAAACTAAAGTCGCTGAAAAGGGGGATTGGAAGTTTCCTTGAAACTATGCAATCTCAAGCCTTATACTTGTATTAATGTTGAACGGAATGTAGGCCTGAGATATCTGGTACAAATACTTACAATTATCCACTCAAATTACATGTACCTGAAAAGTAAAATTAGAAACTATGCTAGTGAATAAAATAACAAATAAATTATAACAAGTATAATGAGTGAATTGTTAAGTTAGGTATTACATATATATAAAAATAAATGTCACAATCAAGAAATTAAAATAACTATAAATCAATTTACAAAACAAATTTGTTAACAGTTAAATTTTGTTATGACCCCCCATATTAAAAATTTATTATCTACTAATTCAAACTATACTAAAATTATTTAAACAACAAGGTAGGTGACACATGTGTACTTAAAGAATCAAAGCAACTGGAAAAAATTACTACATATGGATCACCCTGTGTATATGTTGCGGTATCATCAAAGTACGTAATTTATTTTCAAAATTTATAACTTTTGAACTTAATCGCGCACACACGGCAAAAAAATTAGTTCGTTATTGGAATGGAAATTTTAAGTTTACATTAAATGAGTGAATTTATACAAGTTTTTTTTAACTAAAGCACCGATCTCGTGCTAATTTAGAACTTCCAGTTTTCGTGAATTTAAACAAACATAAAATAACTTACTTTGAGAACGTCGAAATTGTAGTTTATTTTAATAAAATTTGCGGAACCTTCTTTTAAAATTATTCTACCACCTGCCTTTGTCCCTTACAATGGATGGATGCCAACGTGGATTTATCGGTGCTTGAACATTTATCCCCTAACTTGAATATCAATTAATAGCTTCACAATTAGTTGACAACTGAAATTAAAGCACACACAACCACAAAAGAAACGGCGGATAAAATATTGACCAAAGAAGGTCTTTTTACTTTAAATTTTACAGAACATGAAACAGCATGTCTGTAAAGAGCTACGGTCTTTGAATTAATCCCCCATTGTCTTCTGGGACTAGGACGCTACCAACAACGACGGAAACGGAAAAACTGTTCACTTACGAAAAACTATCAAATCATAAAATTGCATTTCAAAGTGAACGCGGTACAAAATCTCTCGTCAGCGGAATTTACAGAGCAACCAAGCTGACGTCATGCCTGGTAGCGAGAATTACTGATCGCGTCATCTTCGTAAATTTTATATGAAAATATTTTAGCTAGCAATTTTAAATTCCTATCCCATCTTTGAAATTATTCTCAACAAAACTGAAATAAATAATTGGCATAGGTTTTATTATTATGAGGCAACAACTAAGATTTTAATATTAAAATGATTTAATATACTTTTGGAAATGACGGAATTAAAAATAAGATTTCTTATTAAACTAAATACCAAGAATTGACTTAGTTTAAATTAAGATAGTAAAGGATGATGTTCATGGTACAGGTTACAAAGCATACGAGGTGAATTCAAAAAGGTTGATAATTATAATTTACTTAAACGTATATTAATTAACTTTGATGTATTATGCAGAGTGATGCATAGATAAGAAGGCGTTTGACAAGATGTTCTAATAAATTAATATTATTGCTGAAGTGACTGCAAAATACTCATCAACGGCTTCATAAGATCTTTCATTGGGCGAAAAGCACTAACTGCCGAGGAATGTTTTGAGATTTGAAAACTGGTGGACGCCAGACGGAGTCAATTCGGTTGAATAAAGTTAATGCTCCAACATTTATACTCAAATTCGTTAACTTTTTCCATCGTTACATTTTTGTGAGAAAGTGCATTGTTTTGATGAGCAACGATTTGTTTCTTTTATAAACCGGCTTTCCTCACGAATATTTTTACTGATTCAAAAATGTTGTATAATATTCTATAATCATTGTTTTACCTTTCTCCAAGTAATGAATCATTGCAAACCCATTTGTATTGTCAGATTTTGTGGGCGTTCCGCGAATAATGAACAAAATCTTTTATTTTTTAAATTTGTCGCCGTATGTTTTTCGAAACGGAGTTGTTGACAGGACAACGGGAAAGATAAATAAAAAAATTGAGCTTCCTGTCGGATAAAAGAGAGGCGCGTTTTTTTTCTACGTCTGTGTCGATTAAGAATTTAATAATTACAGTAAATGTGACAGAGAAATGTAATTTTCACGTCGGATAGAGTGCGGTGACATTTAGAAATTGGTAGGGATTCGTCGTGTAGTTGGTGTAAAAAAACCGGTCGTGTGTTGGCTCTTTGATCGAAACGTTCGGTGTATGCTTAGGGACTCATCATAGTGTAATATGTTGGAAGACCTAAGAGATGGAATAGCGTGTCTCTGGGGATTAACCTGCTCGTTCCACCCCGCAGCTGTTTTATTTGAACGTGTGATGTTCTTCTACAGACGTATAAATCCATAAATCAATCACGACGGACGATTTTGGTAATTTGACGAATCAAACTGAGGTACCCTTTTATATTGTTCTCTTGCTTCTTAATTGTCGGCCTGAGAAAGACGTAAGCGAAATGTCATCGCCGATCAGCGAGAACTCAATTTAAGACACAAGTCCCGGCGCCAGCCCTTCTTTTTTGAGGCCAGCTTATACCTTCCCATGCGAATGGAGCTCACTATTACATCCCTGCTGAATTAGATCGTGGACTCATATTTGTGTTGACTGTAGCTAAATATATATAGTAACCCTAGCTTTAGTGTTCGGTAGTTTTGAGTAATCCTTCTCGTATCTCTTGAATAAGGCCAAATTTAAGGGACTAGGGAGTTATTCTGTAAGCTTTTTATAACCTGTTGTTTGTGTGCATGTTAAATAAGCCATTTTCCGTATCAATATATATGTCTTGTCTTTTAATTAGACTTTTATTTTTGACAGTAGAATAAGTTAATTGATAATATCTTACATTTCAGAGGATATGTACTAATTAAGGTCCCCCTTTAGATCACGATCAAAGTTAATATTAACATTTGAAGTCTTAACAAAAGGCAATCCCGGGACAAATTCACAGGAGGCCAGAAAACTGCTTCTATCTATTCCGAGAATAGTTCCATACCCTAAGCAGACATCTGAAATAGTGGCGCCCCGTTATTTTCCTATATCTCGACTTCCTCTTAGCGCGCTGGGAGGTCCTAGTGTACTTTATCGGGAACCTATCCTTCTTCAAAGAGCTAGCGGCCATCAGTGCCGTTGGTAAGCGTAACACCTAATGCTTCCATGAAAGTATTCCAAAAACCAAGATGACAACTTTTACTGCTAATGGAACCGATTTTTGCCTTCTTTGGTGTGTAACAACTAACTTCTGTTCATAGTTCTAAAACGGCAGATAAAGTCAACGTTGTTCTTCTTTAAACAATTCCAAAGCTCCTTAGAAACTCGCATTCAAATCATTTGTGATCAAAGCTTTCCCATGCATAATTCTTTGTGTAAAATTAAACAATACAAGTTCTGCTGAAATCCCTACGACCTCAGAAATTTTACGTTCTTCTACTCGTTCGTCATTTAACACCTTATCATGAATTTTCTGAATGATTTCTGCTATTTTCGCAATTTTGGGCATCCACTGCGGGGATCGTATTCAATTCTTGTGCGACCTCTTTGAAAGCAATTATTTTTTTACAAAGAAATCACTTACAGGAGGATGTTTTAAATTTTCCATTTTAAAACGATGAACAAACACGTCGACTTCGAATGACTTGTCAACCAAAAATGTATTGATGGATCAAATTATAACTTTACATGTGCCCTCATGACCAGCGAAACTGTATTATCCACCAACATTTGTAGCTGTGCTTTTGAATAATAGATGGCACTGCGCGTAATTCTCAAATTCAGGTACGGGTTACATATGAAATTGTGTTATATAACAAACCATTAGTTTCGTCAAACACTTCTTCATTCCTAATATTATTATTTAATAATTTTTCTATACATACTTATAAATTAAAGCTTGAATAAAAAGCACGCAGTGCCTATAAATATAAATAACTCAGTTTATTTGTGTTTTAAATTGAATTTTAAATAGACTGGTTCTGATGATTTTTATTTCAGTTATTAAGCACTTTCAGTACATAATAAGATTTTTATATTCAAAAAATAATCGGGTAGTATTAAATGTGGGCATAAAAACTATTTTAATTTATTTATTTATGCAATCGAAACTGACAGATACTAATAGGCATGCAACCGGCACTTGTTAAATACACCTTAGTATTTTAAATTAATTAACATTAATTAAAATTCTAGTCAAAGAATAACAAATAAATTGAGAATGTATATTAAGAGTTAAAAATTATGTAAACTAGCGTTTGAGTTAGAAGAAATAATCATATATAAGACTGTATTTTCCTATGGACCAAAATTGATACATTAAACTGTTTTAAATAATCGATTTCAATCAGTTCTTATGCTTGTAAGACTATATCACTATTGTCACGATCATTTCTCTTCATGTAAAAGCCATTGCAAAAATTTGTACCCTTTGGATTTATTGGTTAAGCTATATTTTACCTTTCACTTGCATTATTCATGCTTTCTACTTTTATTACGTAATAATTTCACTCTCAGTTTTTAATACTCGAGGCCCTTTGGTATACATCATTTAAATTATGTAACAAAATATCATCTTAGGGCTGATCATGTAATAAGCATGCATATATTATAAATGATTTTATTTTCCCCGAAAGCGTTAGATTTACATATAAATGTACGTATGGACTCGTAACAATTCTTCTCAAACATTATGTAGCATTCCGGTTTTATAATCTGTATAAATTGTTGAATTTTGCCAGCACCTTACTCACTACCACACTTCATAAACAATGACAAAGCAAAGTTTCGAATTTAGTATAATTTCAGAAAACTTGAAGTTTATTCGTATCCAACGCATTTCAAATAATCGTCATCAAAGACCTTTTAAAAAATATTAAAAATTAATATTTAGGTATACATAAAGATACTAATTAATGTTTTATTCTCAATTGTGTATGCTCGCCGGTTCTCAATCTAGCTATGGCTCAAAACAGAATACCTTATTAGCGGAACATCGATACTTACGTTAAAATTAACTTTTTCACGGTTTCCAGTTAAATCAAAAACAAATATTTGTAAAAAATTATAAAGCAACGCTCGATAATTGGGTACTTTCGAATATGTCGGAAAAGTAAATAGTCACAGAAATTCGTTTGTAATAATAAAACATTCAAAAATAATCAGAAAGTTGTTTAAAATACTTTAATAATTTGATATATTTACGAATTCATTGGTAATATCAAGAACGTAACACTATTGGTCGTCACGTCACGAGCCAGTAGACAGAAACGCGCCTGTCAGTTTTTTATAGGCGTTTGCGGTAATTAAACCGTTCCACGCCGGTAGGAATGTTCTATCTCCATTGTACCATAACCACCATTAATGTAAGATATAGAAGGAATACTGGATCGGTGTCAAGCAGTTTAATATCGTAAACACCTATTATGTATCATCATAATATCCAACATATCCGACGTTAAACAAATCAGATCTGCTGTGTAATTTTGCAAAACTAGCTTTAACATTAGTGATCGTACAGCAACATCTTACTAAGCCATTTAGTAATGGAAAAAGTATATGTGAAGGCTTCATCCAACAACTTGCTCAAAGTGGATATTTTTATACTAAGAGAATTTCTCAAAAATGATTTGCGGTTCAACTTAGCAGAAATTAGAGGCGCCGCCCTAGCGTAAATAAATAAATACCGTTGCTTATAAACAAATGGTTAAATACTGCAAATTGTTTTTAAAAGTCTAACTACTTCTTTTACGTAATTATCATGTTTGTAGATCATCAAGAAAGTCGTATGGTGATAATGCTATAGGATATGTGTAAATTAAATGGAACAACAATAGTTGTATTGTAAAAGCAAAGATATGCCCAGAACACCGAATTCACCAAAATATAAGGTGTGATTAATAATAAATGAAATCGATGAAATCATAGAAAATATTCAGTGTTGCGATTGTGAAGCATCATCTGGTTATTTATTTTAATTGATATGATAATAATGGTACATACCAGCGGCGGTTCCTTAATAAGTGCACATGAGCACGTAAACTCCCAAATAAATACGCATTTACGCATTAAAAAAAACCAAAACATTTATTATTCTATTTTTCTATTTATGTATTTAACATTCAATGCAATAACTCACTCTCTAACATGTTTTTATCCCGCTTATATATTATATATAAT
>JAHWXV010927065.1:0-15707 GCA_024586415.1 Phrixothrix hirtus | reverse complement strand
TTTTTAGAAAATATGTAGGGAAGTGATAATTTTTGAAATTTCGGAGTACATAAAAAGTACATATTTTGGAAGAAAGTGGTACATATTTACATAATAAATTACCTATGTATGAGTATGGATGCTGTAATAGCAAGCATGTGCATAGTCAACTCGTCACTATTAAAAGAAAGGAATTTTTAGTATTTGTATTCCTTCTAATTTTACGCTTATTTAGGTCTGCTTTCATCCCTTAGAAGGAATGTCATATTATCTGGAACACCCTGTATATAGGATGTCCCATATGTATTGGACATGTTCATACTCACTGTTAAAATACGTACATGTGACTTCATTGGTATTTAAATATAGCTTGAACTAAGTTAGAAAATAATTTTTAATACATGGGATCCCATGATAACTGATACAAACCAAATTTGTCCAATTGATTATGACCAAACTGTAAATGTTTTTGACTTAAAACCCGATTGTGATGTTACATTTTTAATTTGATTCATTATATTCATTATTTGAGATGTAATCTTTTATTCCTGTAGGTTAGACTAGTTTATTTTATATTTTGGGTATTTTAAAAAGCTATCCAGTACTTAAAACCAATTCGGGTTGTGACAACAACATGTTTTCAACAACTTGCTTCCCTAGACCTAAGTTGCTCATTATTTTGCTTTTTAGTATAAATTTGAAAATCTGCACATACCCAAATCTTATAACCTTGCTTGATTGGTTTTAGTGATAAATATTGTTAAAAACAAACTTGTCCTTTGTATTTTACCATGTTTTTAGCCACTGTTTGTTGTGTAGTTGGTCTATAAAATTTTTTGAAGTTTTCTTTCAGTCTTTTTAAATATAGACGAATTTTATACAATTGATCAAAACCTTTTTTATGCATTAGTAGGTTGTCATTGAGATGTAGATAAGACAACATGATTGTAAAACAATTTATCCTCAGCACTCTTTTGGACGATCAATAACCCTGACAACTTGGGCTTCATTATATATCTGATAGTAATTTGATTACAATAAATATTTTCAGTCGCATTGACAGGTACAAAAGATTTACCACTTTGAATTGCATAAAGATTTGTTGATACATGATGTCGTCAATCAAGAAGTAATCAAAGATGTAAAAAAAAAATACAGAACATTCTGAACCTGCCAGTTCAGCATCAACTGATCCTGTTAGCTTCCTGGAAGCAGAGGATTTGAAGTGAAATCTTGTTTTCTCCATACTATGCAATGACCTTTCGGTTAATTATGTGCTTTATGTTGAATAACTCAAGCTCTAACCTTTATGACTAAGTTGGCATAAGATAAGTTTGCGTTGAACTAATTTCTAGTCCAATTGGCCTTCAGCTTGTTTGTGGGTGGATTCGAACGTACTTGTTGTTAATAAGAAGGCAAATATTCAATGGCATTGTATAGCTACTTTCGAGTGTAGCTGTATATATTACTAATTGTATATGTTTTATTTCTGCCTGTATAACTATGCAAATTCTAGGTTAAATAAACAAACATGCAATTTTATACATATATTTACAACTATGTACAATACTTTGACATGCAAACCCAGTGTACCATTATGTGTATTTTGATCGTGTCTATCATGCAATTTGTATTGTTGGCATTAAGGATATATGGGGATTAGCACTAGGTAATTTAAATTAATATTCATGAAGTAGGTAGTTGATTCTATGTCATAGCATAGAAGAAGGATTTTAAAAACATTCATGTTTAAAATGAAAAACGTTCAATAGTAAACATACATCAACTTTGCTGATTGTTCCAGAGGATCACACTAGGTCTTGAAAATTCTGCAGTTATCGGCTTAGAAAAACGTTCATAAACTAATTCTCTGCAAGCGCTTCTTAATGAGGGCGACTGACAAAATGTTTATGGATCAGAAGGGATATTATAAAGGCAAGGCTTGTATGAGAACAGAAATTGTTCTAAATTATCCTGCTTATAATTGCAGTTTATATACCAAATTCATATCTTATGACTGTAAAATTATAGGATAAGGAATATGATAATTTAATTAAATGTGGAATGTGAATTTGTATGCTATATATGTGTGGAGTTATGTTTTCATATATGATTTGTTTACAATCTTAATTAAATATTAGAGTTTTTTTTTTAACATTAACAATTCATTTTATTCTTAAATACTAGGTGGCTCTAATGGTATTAACTATTAATTAATTAAATATCTTCAACCTTAATATTTTAATTACATATTTTAAATTGATATCTTATAATAATGTATTAATTCATTTATTATTAAAAAGGTTTTTATTTTTCATGTTTACTAATCAATTTTACTTATTCTATAAATATATAAATGACGTATTACCAATTTTTATCTTTTTGATTATTTAGATGTATCTAAAATTTATATACATAAATTTAGGATATGATCATGTAAATAATAATAATTGGGAACGCCTGACACTTACCTCAGGATCGCTTTGGAATTTTGCATCAATTAGGTTTTGTTTCTGAAATCATCATCTGACTCAGCTTCCGATCCTCCGTCAGCAGGAATTGTATTTAGATAATCATAAATTCTCAGATGTCAATTTGGATAGCTCAAATCTAGTTAATATTTCTGTAAAAAGCATAAATTTTCTAATTTAATTTGTGATGTCGCAGTGGTTTTGTTTTGATACCATATACAACAAAAATTTGTTTTAGAAATTCATTTCTAAAAAATCTGGTGTAACACAACACACAACTTTCTCTTACGTACATAGATATACAAATATACAAATATTTACAAACAATTAAAATATTATTTAGGTTTACTTTGGGAACGGTAATTCTAATGGCCAACCTATCCAAGTTACTTGACACGTAAAACCCTACTTAACTCCAGAGATTTTCTCTGATAACTCGCTTCAATGCAATTTTTCAGGAAAACCTTTAAATTCACCAAAAGGATGTCAATGACATAAGAACCGTAGCAAGTTTCAAAAAAATTGTTAAAAACTTTTTTGAGAAAATCGCAAAAAACTTAAAAATCGCAAGAATATAGTGGCACTTCCAGTCATTCCATTTTAACTAAATTCTCGCTGGCTCATGTACAGAAGATATAAAACATCACTATAGATTTTGATTTTCATATAATGATTGTTTTTTGAGATATGTTGTTCACAACTAATACTCCTTGTACTTCCGATTACTCGATTTTCAAAAATTTATTAGAGAAACTCTTTGCTTAATATAAACCTAAATTAAGTAGCTAAGAAATATACAAGTTTTAAAAAAACCATTACAGCCGATTTCAAGCAAATCATGAAAATGTAGAATTCGAAAAATATCTAAAAATTACAGAAATAAAGCGGTACTTCCGGTTATTCGATTTTAACCAAGTTTTTGATTTTGCAGAAAAATGCGATTATGACCCCAAATATAAATTTTCATTTAGTTAGGGATATTATTTTCATAATTATTGTATTCAGAGTCAACAGTGAAAGTACTTCCGGTTACTCGATTTACAGAAAATGTTTTGAGTAACCGCCTAGATTATATGAAAGGGTCTTACATTCTTAAGAAATGCAATAGATTTTTAAAAAAAAATCGTTAGAGCCGATTTCAAGAAAATCACGAAAAACGAAAAATTTGGAAAATATTTAAAAATGACAGATATAAGGTGGTACTTCTGGTTATTCGATTTTAACTAAATTCTTTATTTAGCACACTAAGGTAATTGTGACCTTAAATATAAATTTTTAGTTTCATAGTTATTTTATTCAGACTTAACGGCGAAAGTACTTCCGACTAACAATTAACTAGTTTCGTTACAATATGTTCCATACTTGTCTTTATCACCTAATCCACCATCCATATGCTTGGGGAAGTCCCAACTTTCTCTCAAATGGCACATGCAGACAACGAATAGTTAGAATCTAACCTTAAAATTCTTTGGTATTTTCTTTTGGTAGTAACAGTTTTCATACCTCTTTTGCATCTTGCACCATAGTTTTCTGAATCATCCAAATGTCCACATGTCTGCATTTTGAATTATTTTCTCTGCAATTTTCCTTACAGAGTATCCATCATTACTTGACACCTTGATTTTCCCTATTTCTTCAGATGGTAATTGACTTTTTTACCCATAATTTTTTAAACTGTTCTTGTAAATCACAAAATACTGTAGTAATGAAACATTAACAAATAAATAGTATATATAACCAGGTACTCTTCTTATTTCTAGGAAATTGAGATAAAAACTGTTCATTTGTTTAACATTAAAAGATATCGCTACTTTTGTATAGAAATTGTGATGCTATTCTAAAATCTGTAAAAATACCTACCTTTTATTTATAACTACTTTTTGTGAATTTCCAACTTTTATGTGTGCACATAACCAGTTGCCCAGCGGTGTATATTACATACACAAATGGTACGTTATTTGTTCATGCTTAAGAATTTATCAATAAAGTATAAGCTGAGTTTTATAAATTTCCATTAATTATTAAATCACAATTAAATAAATTCCTTTATTTTTAGGCTTTACTACGACCAGGAAGATTTGACCGTCATATTTTAATAGATCTACCTGATTTAGTCGAAAGAAAACAGATATTTGAGCAACATCTCAAAAGCATTGCTTTAGAAATTCCTCCGAATAATTATTCTAAACGATTAGCATACCTTACTCCAGGATTTAGTGGAGCTGATATTGCAAATGTTTGCAATGAAGCAGCTCTACATGCTGCAAGGGAAAGAAAACCACAAGTAGCTAAAAATGATTTAGAATATGCCGTTGAGCGATTAGTGGGTAAATAATTATTTAAAATCTAATCTATTTGTATAATATATTCTTTAAAGGTGGCACTGAAAAACGTAGTCATGCCATGTCAACTCATGAAAAACGTGTTGTGGCGTATCATGAATCAGGTCATGCTCTAGTGGGTTGGATGTTAGAACATACTGATGCATTTTTAAAGGTCACAATTGTACCTCGTACAAATTTGGCATTGGGATTTGCCCAGTATATTCCCAGAGATCAAAAATTATATACCAAAGAGGAGGTTTGTAAAGATATTGTTTTATTTTAATGTAATTTAATTTTATCAATAGTTCTTTAATAATAAAAACATTAGTATATTACGATACAAGTACAGTCGAACTTCGATAAGTCAAACTTCGATAACTCAAATCAAGTTGGTTGGATTTAGCACCAAAAGTGAGAATTATGTGTAATTTTTACTTGATAATTCGAACTTCTATTACTCGAATATCTTGATAACTCAAACAGAATATTTAGTGCCAGCTTTGATAAGTCGAATTTTTGGGAGAATCTCTTAACTACATGCGTGTGTTTTTAATCATTTTAACTGCTTGTTTCATGGCATAAACATAGTATAGACAGTTCGGTGTATGTGCTGCTTAAGTTCAGGTGTCTGTTTTATTGAGTTGAAGAAATTACTGTGTTTGTTTATTTTATTGTCATTAATATGTTGTTGCCGTTAAAATGTAACTTAAAAACTGAGACAACTAAATTTCAAGTCAAGCACGGGTTGACTGGATAATTGGAAACGAAGGTATGCACATACATACAAAAAAACATGTTAAAGTTAAGATTTAGAGTTTCCTTTTTTTTGTTTCAAGATGTGGCATATGTCATAAAATGGCTTGTAGAGAAAGCAGTGATGTGAGTGACGTGGACTGTACTAAATGGAAATGTGCTGTTTTACCTCATTTATTAAAAGGCTATCAAGCACGGGACATATTTAATGCACATGAGATGGGCTAATTTTTTCAATGTCTCCCAGACAGCATCTTAACTTTTAAAAACTAGAAGTGTCATGGAGGAAAGCACAGTAAACAGAGAGTTACATTGATGATTAGCATAAACATGGATTGATTAGAAAAATTGAAATTGCTCTTGGTAGGTTAAAGTAATCAACCTCGTAGCTTTCGAGGTGTTAAATGGTTGTTTCTCGACTATAAAGCAAATTTAAAGGTGTGGATGATAGGAGCACTTTTTGGAGAATGGTTGTTAAAATTGGACAAACAATTTGGAAATGTCTGAAGAAAAATTATTCTTTTTATTGACAACTGTCCAGCCCACCCTAAAGATATCCAAAATAAATTAAAATTTATCAGACTTGCTTTGTTTTCTCTAAATATGACATCAAAGTTGCAACCACTTGATCAAGGTGTCATACAAAATGTCAAATATCATTATCGTCGCAGAATCTTGAGAAAAACTATCAAGTCTTTTGAAGAAAACAAAAATGTTAACATTACATTAATGGACTATGTTGATGAAATAACCTATGCGTGGAATATTGACGTTAAGCCTGAGACCATTTCCAATTGTTTTAAAAAAGCTGACTTTGCCCAGTATTCTGAATGGGAGGAAGAAGATGAAATTCCTTTAATTTTTATCAGCGAACGCTTGAATGAAAGAAGTGAGGAAGAAATCCAACTTCAAAAGGAATATGAAGCTTGGGAAAATGTAAAAAATAAACCAGGTGTCACCTTTAATGATTTTATGCATGTGGTTGATGACATTATTACTTTGCAGTTTCCTACAGACGAAGATATTGTTGAGCTCTGCAGGTCTGAATCCAAATCTGTACAGCTCGACAATAAAGATGAAAGCGAAAGTGATAATATGATGGAGGATGACGATTTGAAGGGCAGTTTGCAGTAACCACCTTCAAAGGAGTCGGTTGCAATTTCATTAAGCATTTTGCGTTCCTATTTAAAAACCAATGAATATATAACCGATTCGCTGTATAATGGTTTAAATGACAGAAACTTTTTTTGAAAATCAAAATCAAAAACCCACTCATCAGTCACAAATAACTGACTTTTTTGTACTAAAATAAAACAATGTAGGTACATATTACGTATGTATGTTACTTTTCAGTATGAAAATTCCGTTGGACCAGAATTCGTGTTATTTTTTAGTGAAAGTATACATACGAGTAAATAATAAATTTTTTTTGTGCAAGTCATGGTTTGACTTATTGAAGTTCGACTGTATAGAAGTCAGTTTTTAAAGCATGTGCAACGGATTTAACATTGTAAGTGCTTTAAAGGTACTATACACATGTATCCTATGCTGTTTTTTATTATCCCTTCATAATTATTTGCGAAATAAGAGAAATAAAATTAAACATTAAAATTAAATCAAAATCACTTTTTATTTGAAACAGGCTACCTGATATTTTCAAAATTGCTAGCATATAAATAGCAGGTGTTATTTACAAACTATAAATAAATGTAGTTATTGATGTCATTACCTAGTAACTTTTAAAGCACAGCATGTTTTAAAGGCCTTTTTATGCACATTGCTAAGGTGTGTAAATAACATTATGATGCAGGTATTATAAAAAAAAAGGTAATGGAAAAAGTATCTATTAAAGACTATTTGGAGAGTATTGGATATTAGTACTTTCAACTTAATACAAGGATGAGTTAGGGAGACACACAGGGTTACTTTGAAACAGTTTCAGAAGAAAAATATCTAACTTTAGCTCATATTATTGTATGAATGTTATAACATGTGGTATTGGTTTGAGACATTTATTTTAATTTAATCAAATTTTGCTATTAAATATCCGAACAGTAAAATAAGTAGCCTAAACATAAATTTCTGCTACTACAATAAGTTTCATAATGTTGATAAACTAGTTACACTTCATACTTAAAACAAAACTTTAAAAATTCTTTTCTAAGCTAACTGCAGTGCAACTACTTTTATTGTCTGTCGTATAGTTTCATTACTCACCCCTTTTCTCCTATACATCAAGACAACATCACATGTACTTATTGTATTAATCAGTGCCTCCCAAATGGAACACAATTCTAATATGATAATCTATAAACAATACATAACATTCCCCTGATCTCGAAAGAATCCCTTTGAAATTACTAATTACAAACTAAGTTCTCATCTGGTGGTGGAAGAGAGCACACAGTCCATGCTCCCTTGATTATTCCAGTGACCACTCGAACATGCCCATCACTTCCTGGAAATATCTGTAACATGTTATCAAGTTTCCAACATAATGGCAGTGTGTTATTGTTTTTTATGATAACCATGCTATCTTCTTTCAAATTTCTTTGATGCTTGTTCCATTTAACTCGCACTACTACATACTCACGCATCCATTGGCATCCAGTTGGTGCTGAAACCATTGAAGAAACTGAAATTTTCTTAGCCTGTTTCTAAGAATTTCTGCTGTATCTGACAATGAGGTCAGGTGCTTTCTTATCAGAAAATAGGCTGGTATGAGAGTTTGGAAGTCGTTGATTGTTATTTCGGTTTGGATAAAGACCATAAAATAATTCATAGGTTAAATAAGTTCAACCAATCATCCATTTCAAATGTCCCTTGACCAGTTCAGCAGCAACTTCCTATAATTCGCCTAAGTGTGCGGCTCTAGAAGGTATAAATTTCTAAGTTACCCCTAAGTTTGCTGAAGAAGTAGTGATTTGATTTTCATTACTGTTCAAAAGTGCTGATAATTCATGTAGTTCTCTATTTACTGCTATAAAATTGGTAGCATTATCTAAATGCCCAAATTTTGGTCTGCTCCTAGCTGCAAATCATCTAAATGCAGTCATGAAGATTTCCATATTTAGTGCTGTCACTACTTCCAAATGAATAGTTTTAATATTCTTACAAATAAAGAGGATATGTATGCCTTTTGAAGTTTAAAACCATAGCCTTATATTGTAAAATGGCAGTGTCAGAGAAATACAATTGGCTGGTAAATTTCAAATAAGTGGGCTTGTTACCATAAGTTTCGCCTTAAAAAAATGATCCAAGAGTGGATTAACTTCCATAAGACTATTCTTCTGGATATTGGCCAAAACCTCTTTCTCACTGATGATAATGTGTGATACATTACATGACCCAAACTTTCATGTTCATGCTTGGCTATCACTTTAGTGAAGTATGTTTTTCTAATACTATTGGCTGTTGCTTCTCTAATTCAAAATTTGAATATTCAACCCTTCTTCTCACTCTAATAATTCCCAGTTCATCAAGGAATGGGTTTAGCCTGAAAAAATTGCTATCTTTAAAAATCGGCTATCCAAGTTGTAATGTTATTATTCTAATTTAAAGTTTTCACTTTGACCTATTTTTATTCATGTATTTATTGACTAGTGGAATTCCTTGACAGATAAAGAGCCAGTCATATGTTTTTCATGGTCTGGTCTGTGATTAGAAATGATCATTCTTTTTAACCTTGTTAATGAAGAAAATTGTTCAAATGGAAATTTGTGATGAGTTCTTTTGTGTAAAAAGATTTTACATTTTTCTTTTTCCGGGAGGCTCTTCCTTGAAGTTGAATTTAGATTTAGGTCAGTGCTCTTTGTGTTGATTTAGAAAACTAGGTGCTTTCCACCATAATTAATTTTTATATGGTCTTGTGGAGATGCACCTTAATTTTAATATTTCCTGAAATTGACATACTGTGTAGCTAAATGCATGTGCCATAGGCATCCTGAGATACATCTGCAAACTCATGTATTTAAATTGCATATGGATGCTCATACACCACATGATGTGGATTTTTTATTTCATTTCATTTCATTGTTCAAGGAAATATGTCCATCTGGTGTGAATCTGTTGTAGTAGTGATTTGTCCCATGTTAATTTTGGCAACCACTTTTTGAATGATAATTTTGCAACCATTCCTAAAAAGTCAGAACTTGTGATATTTCAGGCAAGATGATTTTTCTTGTAATCGCATTTGGTGGCCTTGGATTTTTTATTTTAAATTTAAACAAACTATTTGGTTGTTCAGTATAGACCTATTGTTTTTGTATTTTTTGTCTCTTCAAAATCTAATTTTTGCAAGTTTGAGTTTGACTTCAATTTGTTCAGAATCACTGGACTATTCGACATCTACTTGTAAAATATGCACAACATCCTTTGAAGATTTGCTCAACGTGTTATAGTTTTTATTAGTTCATCGAACTGTTCACTATTTATAATTAAGTTATCGACATAAGAGTCTGATAATATAATTTGTGATGCTTCCTAGTAGGTTTGCTAGTATTCACGACCTAATTGCATTAAACACTTGACTGCCAAGTATGGCACAGATGTGCTCTCATACATCACAATGATTTCATAAGTGCCTAAATCGTCTTGGTTACTTTTTCTCCATAATATGTATTGTAGGTACCTTTGCTGAGGATTTATGAGCACTTGTCTGTACATTTTTGGAATATCTTCACATATCGTGCATGTATACTGTCAAAAGTGAAGAGCATATGTAATAAATCATATTGTAGAGATGGTCCTAACTTTTGATATAATTGAATGAATATCCAGATTTAATTTTGGCCGAACCATCAAAGATGATTCTTAATCTTATATGGTGTGTTAAGTAATTTCTGTAAGTATGAAAAGTTTGTTCAACCTTTGGCATATGAGCAAGGTTTTAGTTATTTTCTATGAATTTTTTATATTCTTCTGCAATTGATGAGTGTTGAGTAAATTTAAATTCTACAGAATGCAGCTTTTTCTCTGATTCATACTTGGAGTCACTTAACAGTGATGTCGATTGTTTCAATAGAATATCAACAATGAATTGTCCTGAGGTTTGTATGTTGTCAAGTCAAATGTTCTTTCACAATATTCTTCTTTGGACAAAACCTGGACATATTATTTCTTCAGTGTTCTAAAATTTCTCTAGTTGGTTTTTGAATGTTATGTCCTTTGTGAAGGAACACTTGGTATATACTGCATTCCCGGCAGCTTCAATTGAACCTGTCATGATCCACTCTTTTTGGATTTTTTGAAGCATTGGTAAATTTTGCCCAAGCATATGCTGGCCTATACTCATTAATTTCCAAAGGATTCCTGCTCCAATTATATCAATGGGATCAGATCTATTACAAGTTGGATCTGCTAATCTAATGTGCTGTAGTAACTGCAATGGTTGCTTGAAATCTTCCTTATGTAGCAAGCAATTTAATGGTGCATTTTTGTTTTATTGGTAGAACTAGTTGATTTATTCCTACTACATTTCGTTGTATTTCACAATTTTTTGTATATCCAGTCATAAACATTTTTCCAGTGAGATAAAGTTTGATTGCAGGCCATTGTCCAGACATTTACCTGAACCATCCATAATTTGTACTAGTGTGGTTGAGAGCAGCATCTGTAAATTGTTATAAATACTGCAGTTATCTCAGTTTCTGATCTTGAGTTAAATTGATTTTGTTCATTTATTTACTTCTTATATTTGTGCCATGTAACAATGTATGATGTAGTCCATCACACATTTTGCAACGACGTGATTTGCATTTCCTTAATAAATGTCCAGATTTAAACCAATTGATGCATAACTGGTGTTCTTTAACTGCATTGTATTACAACTCAGGACTATTTTCATTCACAAATTAATTACAGTTGTATATTACATGATCATCTTTGCAAATGATGCATTTATTGTTATCCACTGCTGAGAAAATTTTTGTCTTTATATGCATGGGTTTAACATCTTTGCATTTGATTTATGAATTTAATTCAAGTGATTTTAGCATGTTTGCTCTTTACCTGAGGAATTCTTATAATCCCTCCAAGGTTGGAACTCAGTCATCTCTGTTATGTTCCCATTCTCTTGCAGTTACTTTATCCAATCTTCCTATAACTATATATATGATTGGAATATCCTATTGATCAATTGGTAATTCTAATAATTCTAATGATCTTAAATGTTTAGAAATTTGACAATGAGATTTCATAGTTTTTCAGCTAATTCTTGTTTACATTGTCAAATTAAATAAGCCTTTGACATGCATACTGACTTATTGTTATAACACTCACATACTGTTTTTTTGAATGCTCTCTAAATTTAAAATTGTTACTTCTTAGTTTTGACATATCTAAATCGTAATTGTTTGTAAAAATAAAAATTTTTGAAAAAGTGCACTTTCACTAATATGTACAGTGCCGCAAAATAAAGAATGGATATATTTATAACCAATATTCTAAATTGTCTGCCAGTTCTGAAGATCCTTATTGCCTTCGAGCGAAGTCAGGCTCTCTTCAGGATGCTGCCACAATTTATTCTGCTTCATTTATTCTTTATATAAGTGGCACTGGAAAATTCTGTTTGTCCATTTTTTTATTTGGGGTAGTGTACACCAACTGGAATAAAACGTTGGTTTTTGCAAAACTAGACACACTCAACACTATTGATGCCATCATTAAAAATATTATTAATTCGCACCAACATGCCTAAATATATATATAAAATTCTTAAGATAAATAATCTGAATTAATGTTAATGTAAATTAGCTAGTTTTAACATCCTTTTAGGTTAGATTGTAAAAATTAAACAAGGGAGGTTTGTTAAAGCAAAGAAAGGGTTGTAATAAATCGATGACCATCTCACTAGATTGTAGATTTTAAAGTAAGCTTGGAAATTTACTAAATATGCCGCAAATAGATACCTAAGTAAGTTTTACTGCTAGGAAATTTACAAATTGACATAATTTATGCAAATTAGTGTGACCTGTAAGAATCTAACTAACTAAAAATGAGATTTAAACTCATTGGTTTAACACTTTCGCTGCCGGTTTTAAAATATCAGTCATTGCTGCTAGGTGCCAATTAATTTTTTTTGATTATTATATGAAACTTTTGGTGGAATATTAAATTTTAAGGTTAATGTAGCACTACAACAACGAAAATTGACTAAAAAAAATAAAAATGTTATGATTCCGATTGGAGTTAGTGGCATTGACAACGAGATTTGATATCAGATGCAGGCAACTCCAATCAGAGACGTCAAACGAATGGAAAACTTAAAAAATGAACTAAAATCTTAAAACTAAAAAGTACATTTTCCGTAACAACTGAAAGTTAGATGTACACTATTAAATTCTTATAACAACTAATTCGAAACCAATTTAATAAAAACCCAAGAAATAACAAGAGTTAATGTTCACTATGAAATTCTAATAACAATTTGAAGCCTTAATAAAATATTCAAAACACAAAAACTATGTTACATGTAAACTGAAAATTGTACATTCAAAGATTCGAATAATAACTAATTCTAAACCAACTTGATGGAACATTCAGAATAGCACGCTTTTTATAAGCCAACTTAAAACGCATATAATCATTATGAGTGCCAAGGAGAAACTGAAAAATTTCATGGAGTAACCACTTAACTCCGATTGGAGCCAATAGCATGTGATCAAGATGTCTAATGGCTCCAATTGGAGCTGCAGACAGAAAATTTGTTAAATTCAAAAGCAAGCAGCCGTGTTGGACTCAGGAAAAGCTATATAAATAAACCCAAGACAACAGAAAATTAGCATCTTTTCTTGATACACAGATATTGCCAAATGATAAGCTCAAACAGTCAAAGACCTGGTGAACAATTCATTGTTACAAATTGAATTAGAGAAGGAAAATACGAGTTGATTGTTGATTCCACATAAAGCCTGCTCTAATTCACAAAATAGTTATAACATGATGCTGAGTGGCAAATAAAAGTATAAGTGTGGAAATCCATCACAGTAAAGAAGACTATATTGCAGAATATAGCAAGGTTAATTTCAATTTAAATTAAATTCTCTGTACAGGAATGTTATTTTGGCACAATAAATTAAAAGACAATTGAGCTTAAATTTACAACATGAATTGCCTTTATTTTATTTAGCTAAATAAAGGTACACAATTTCTACTATTCATCTTTACAAATATTCCATTCATATCCAGGTAGACAAAACTATTTTAATCTTGTTAAACATTTAAAGTAAAATAACTGTAAAACACTTTTACTGTCAACATTTGAAACCCATATTTGTAATTTGCTAGCATCAAAACAATAACTGACAATATTTTGATTTCATTAATTTAAAATTTCTACATTTAATCAATTATTGCTTTCCTATTTTTATCTGTTCTAATTTTTATTCTATTTTAATAAATTGTGGTATACTAAAATTAACATTTGTTAAAGACACACCGAAAGCATGTACATAACAAAAGTACACAAAAATACTCTTCTTAAAGTTCTCAAACAACAGGAATTGTTATTTAAATATTAAAGTTTGCATGATCGATGACCTCTAACTCAAAATAAATAAATTACTCGATCAACTACCTAATTTATAACAAATCAGTTAAACCATCGCACTGTAACAATTTATAAAACAACTGAAAATACATATGATTTTATTAATATGTTAACATGAAACCAATAAAGTCACACTGAGCCATGACATGGTCGCGAACGTGCCGGACAGTATAACACCCACTCAAGGTCAAACTGCTAACACCAGATACATAGTTCATTTTAAATCCTATAAGTTTTGTATGAAACATTTTTTCAGAAATGCTTATGTTTCAAAATATCCAGGGTTTTTTGTATATCCTGTATAAGAAAAAAATCAATATTTTTTTGATGTCCACAAAATTCTTCAAAACTTAGGTAAACCTGATTCTACATGTTATAAACTAATTTTCCGTAAAAGAATGAAAGTGGCATTATATGGCACAAAATTGTAAACTCAATGTAAATTTAAAAATATATATATTAAAGATTAATTTTCATATAAATAATTAATTCATGCAAATTCTGTTTAATATACAGGGTGTTTCAGATAATATGACATTCCTTTTAAGGAATGCAAGTAAAATTTAAAAAAAAATAGGAATTCAAAAAGTCCTTTTTTTCTAATTATGTACAACGAGCCGCATATGGTCGCATTTAGATTAAAACCATTAAATCACTCATAAAATTATAACTGACCTACTTAACAGTATCAATTTACAATAACATACACTTTTACAGCTGTAGCAGGCATATTGCGATTTGTTTACTACAATAAATAACAGGACTGCTCTTTCTAACAATTGAAAGATTTAGAAATATGTATACAAATTTTTTACCAATTTTGAAGAAGTATTTATTAATAACTGATAATAATAAAAATAGAGTTTAATCATGCATTGTTCTAAAAAATGTGTTTAAATGTAATGACAGCTTAAGCAATTATTTATTGACAATTTTTTAATTTTACACCTAAAAATCCATTTTCATTTCTGAAATTGTGTGACATCATCCTATGCTTAAAATAAAAATATTTTAATCACATTAACACGTTTTAGATTTTTCTAGTTTTTTAATAGTATTCAGAGGAATGGCACAATAATTTGCCTAATTCAACTGAGAATAATCAAACATTGTTTTATATGCAATTTTAATTTTAAAAAAAAGTGGTACTAGAGGAATATTGTCATAGTTGATACCTTTAAAACAATCTTATTGATCAGACTTAATGTAATTAATTACCTTACGTTTTAAAACTTTCGAAACAGTTTTCCTCTAACATTTTCTTTGGATACATAATTAATTTCCTAAATAGCCAATTAAATTGTCTTAAAAATTTTAGCTACATTATTACAAATTCCTTTAGTATCATTTTTGTGAAATTGCTTTCGAAACTACAAATAATTAAAAATGTTAAAAGTATGTTAATTTGCTTAGAGATTTATTTCTTTTAATCTAATTTTTCATTTTACAGTTTTTAAATTCATATCAACTTAATCATACATCTGTAAGTACTTCATTATTACAGATCTGTGTATAATTTTATTAACCTAAAAGCACCAATCAGTTAAACAAGGTGTAGATGGGCACAATTTGCAATTTAGTTTTTATTATTAAAACACTGGTTAGACAACGAAATGCATCCTAGTAACTGAC
>JAHWXV010927004.1:0-10087 GCA_024586415.1 Phrixothrix hirtus | reverse complement strand
ATATATATATATATATATATATATATATATATATATATATATATATTGTCGTTATTATATAATTTTGTGAATTATATGGTATCATAATTGAATTTTATAGAATTTTTGAAAATCTTTAAAACTTGTTCACATATGTGTTTATTTAAGTGTTCAAAATAAATTAATTCTATTAATACTTACCGACTTTTTGTTGAACAGTTTTGATGGTTTTAATATATTTTTAAATTACTATAGCTATTTAAATCATAACTATGAAGCGCCGGTTAGAGACAATCATTTTTCCACAATGTATATTATAATAAACAATTTGTTTAGTAAACTGTGTAATATTTATTCAATTAACTTTATATGTTTTGAGAACTTTGTATTTTCTTTATCAATAAAAATTGATAATTAAATAATACAAGAACAGCCAACTAAAACTATTCTAAAACAAGTTGCCATGATTTATCAAGTTTAATAGCATCGTCTTTCCTGTTGAACTTATTGGGATTTTTATATATTTCTATTGCATTACGTTGCAGTCGAGGATAATAATTAGAAACTCTTGCTAATATTTACATATTATTAAAAATTAATATTATCTTGAAATTTTCCAACGCAGATTTTAGTGGTTGATTAAGTGGACAACATCCTCGGTTTTCCTTACTTCTAGTAATAAAGCTGTATTCTGTCCTATTTGTCCATTTATCCCTTATATACTTTAGCACAACAATATTTCAATGGATAAACACCAGAAAATTACAAATGATCGGTAAGATCTTTAGCTGATCTTAAATGTTGATTAATCTTCTTGGTAAGTTTAAAGATAGTTTTAATTCCATAGCGTTTCAAAATTTTACCAATTCTATCAGTAACTAATTGTGTATAAGTCAAATAAGTTATACTTGTACTTAAGATTATTGTTATTAAAACTTCTTTTTTAGTGGATAATAGTTTTCTTATAAATGATTTTTTAGGTTATACAATTCAAAATTCAAATTCTATGTGCTCCGCCAACCAAAGTTTTAATAATACCAAATCTTTGGATGATGATTAGATAGCTTATTTAAGTATCTGTTGGTATGAGTTGGTTTTCGGTAAATACTAAAACAAACTAAGGTTAGGATGTTTAGCAACTAAAACATCTAACAAAAGAAAACTTCCGTTAGTTTCCAACTCCATAGTAAACTAAATATCTGGATGGATACTATGGTATATAACATGTTTAATAGCTCAATAAGAGGGCCCTTTCCTTGGATCCAAATAAGGAAAGTGTCATATACATAGCGGAGCCACTTTTTGGATTTCAAAACAGCATTTCTAAGTGCCACAGTTTTAAATTTTTCCATGTAAAGATTGGCAATCATTGGACTCAAAGAAGAACCCATCTCAACATCATCAAAATATATAATTTTCGTCATATACGGGGTGTTCCTTGAATTCTTGGATAGGGCTTAATCACAAATTCGTAAGATCAAAATAAAACGATTTAACCCAACTTATCTATATCCAAAGTCGCTATCCGTCTTCAAAGGTCTTTAAAAGAAACTTTAATTTTGTTATAAATAGAATTAAGATAATTAAAAATGATTTAGAAGAATTCGTTCCTCAGCTGAGGTTCGATCCCAGGTCCTTTGGCTTTACGCTCCAATGCGTAATATAATAATAACACTACTTGAAGTACCTGATTTTTGACAGATTGTGATAAACTTTGTTATTGTTTTTCATCACCTATTTACTTACATTTAAAAAGTAATCTCACGATGTTTTATGATTCAAGTACGTAATACTGAGAAGCATGTTACTAACAAAAAGTATTACAGGAATTACATAATAAAAGTTTTCTAAAATGAATTTCAACCAATTTTGTTTGTATCTGTGTAAGCCTACTCGACTAAAATGTTAAAACAATTAATTTTATTGGTATTTTTTATTCAATCATAAATTATCTTATATCGTGGAAAAGAGAATAAAAAATTCTTTTCAGCAACATAAAATTCCAAAATGGCCCCCATTTAACTTAAGGAAGTTGATACCAGTACCGTAAAAGCAGTTATTTTGAATTTTTGTTCGACATCAAATTTAAATTGGCATTGTTAAAAAAAATGACTTGTATATTACACTTCTGTTCATATCGCTTATACTTACGAAGACATTTGACATACAAGAAAATAACCCTTGTTCATTTTTTTTAAACAATTTCTGACCTGTTCGGCATTTTAAATTTTTTCAAACGGATTTGAAATCAGAAATTAAAGCTGCAAAATACTGTCCTTTTAACCAAATCTCTATCTTCAATAATAAGAAAGTTACCTATGCAATCCCACTCAATCTGGGACACACTGTATATTCAATAGAGTTATTTGCTTTTTTATTTGTTTTGGTAATGTATTTTTTCAAAACTAAATGATTTGAAAATCATTTTGAAATTGTAATAGTGGTTTAACGAAATTAATTAATAAAACATGAAACTAAGGCTGTAATAAAAAGAAAAGTAAAAAAGGAATACTATATTTAGTGAATTGAAATAAAACAATAAACTTTAACATACAAAAAGGGATAAATGCATTTACTAATATATAATATAACATAATAAATAACAGTAAGAAGGTATTATATCAAAAGTAATTTTCATAATTGAACTAAAATGTGAAGGTCATTTAATTTTATTAATATATTCGAAAATCAATACTGAATAAACTACATTAAAGCTAGAAAAAGGCATAATGCTAGTAAATTGATAACAAAATGTGAAGCCATGAAATACAAAATCAAACGAGGCCAGTTTTAAATATAATTAAAGCAACTTGAACAAAAATCTGATTAAACCAAATTTGCTAGTATATTTCAATATTACCGGAAACCTAATGTCAGTAAAATCTAATTCATTTTCTTATCCTTGATAGTTACTAACACGTTCCAGGTTGAAATTTGCTGGATGTCTGGCGGCTAGAATGCTCTACATTAAACGTTGTTGGCGTTCTGAATATTAATCATAACCCTCTTTGCTCGAGGGGGAAGTACATAATGGTTAGGCTCGTAAAGGGCTAAACTTATTTATGTTTATCTCCATAAAGCATATATTTTTTAACGCCTATCCATTATCCCGCTCATAAAACTCGGACGTCTTTGTTTCCAACCCATGTATGAAGGGTTTGTATAATTTATCAACACATTTTGAATTCTCTATTATCTTATATTTTGTATTGAAAGATTTAATTTCTTCCATATCTTTAGATTGAAATATGTAAAGACCCAAAAGGTTTTAAGTTCATTAAAAATTTCTTAAGGTTTATATAGGATTTATCAGCAACTACACGATAAGCAGCTATTCTATTCTTAAATGCCTAATTTATTAGTGAAATTCCGGAACCCTTTTCAGTCACATAATTGTTTTAATGGTTCAAGCTTTTGTTATTCTGAGTCATACATTTTTTAAATACATAACTACAATAACTTTCATATTGTATTCTATCGTTATCGGTTTTTTGCTAAATTCGTCCTCAATTCTGATCCCTTTAGAACTCTAAGGCTCTTCCATATTGTCACAGGCTGAATTAGCAATAACGCATGCGGCAAGTAAAATCACAAGTGCTTAACCACGGCCGGTAAAGCTACAGTGGAGTAAGGCGGGGTTCATCGATACTTTTGAGGCTGAACACTAAGCTTAAGACAAAATCGGTAAAAGTGGACGCCACTGTTCTCAAATCAATGACTGCTACCAGATAATGTTCGTAGAAACATCCTATATGTCGAAATGTTAAGACCTACCTTTAGAGTGGAGACAGACACTCCTACGGTAATGCAGATATTGGATAAGGCTGAAAGAAAATGTACTAAATTGTAAATGCTCACTATTTACGACAGATCCTGTTTACTGCGGAGTACTAACTTATTATTGAATTAGGAGCGAAGCGCCGAAAGATGGCGCTTTTGATGCGCCCTGTATATCCAAAGAAATTCGAAAAGTCAATAAAAATTGTAGGGCTAACTGATTGGGCGCAAAAATTTAGAATGCACTTTACTTAAGGTGACTAGCTAACAGGACGGAAGCTAAATTTGGCCACCCTATATACTATTAATTATTTAATTGACAAAGATAATATTCTTATAAAGGTTTTAAGTTTGACTTGAAACAAATAGCATAACTTTCTTTTTATCAGCAATTTATTGGATCAAATTTAACTTATTGAACGTGCACTGTATAATTATGATTGCAGGTAAAATTTGTTGTTAAAATAAGAACACTGATTGAGCACAAAACACATTATATAATTAACTTTTTATTTGATACATTAGTACAAGTCTGTCAATAATCAACAATGGCTACGGCATGCCTTAGATTCTATAAACAATATAAACATTAGTCAACGTAACCGAGATTCACATTTATTAATTAAACCAAAATCAAGATGCCCCAATTGGCCAGAAAGAAAGGGTTAAAACTAGTTAGGAGAACGAACCTTACTTACGTTAACGACGTTAAGGTGCATAAGTACAGTATGTCCACAAAAGAAAACATACATTTAATGCGTACCCTGTATGCAACTATTCCATTAAACAAATTAAATTAATATAATACACGCCTTTAATCCATTAATAATAGATGATAGCAAATTAAAATTGATAGTTTAAATTTCTAATAAGCAAGGCTGTTTATTTACACATTTGGTGGTAAGAGTTCGCAATTCATTTGTATCATACGACAAAATAGAGTGGGGAAATCAAGACCACCTTACCTATTGACGTTAATCAAAAACTAAATTTGTTTTAAACCGATAGCAACTTATTTGCACATATGGGTAGATCACATAGTCCCTTTTTGGATGCGAAATAATTTAGATATCAATTACAGTCAGGGTGGTTCTTATTTGTCTGGTAGAAACGGAAACCCTCCCTTAATGTTCAATTAGATTAATGCCCCAGCGTGTGGATATCAAAGGAAGATGTTACTGCCTAATTCCTATTGGATTGTTTATCCCAATTACTTTGTAAATTCCATCTGAGCACCTAGACTCAGCGGATATCTTAGAATTTTAACAAGGACAATTTTGATGAGCTAAAATAAAGACAAACGGCACTTCCGACACCACTACTGCTGTTTACAAATTGAATCACTAGTATCTGATTAGCTACTACCTTCTGATTTTCTCACGAGAGCTGCAAGTCTCTTTCCCTGTGACCTTATGATTACGTCAATTCTTTGCTTATGTTACATTTCTTTTATAGTGATAAAAATAATTATATAACAAAATTTCAACGCTACGATGTACATTAATTACTTGCATTCTTATGCCTGTTCTTATGTAGGATTGATACTTTGTAATTTGAAATAGTTTTACTGGTTAAATTTTATATTCATTTTCAATGTTCCATTTTAATAAAATTTCTAGACAATTATATAATTATATATATTTTAATTTACTTTACATTATAAAACTAATTTTTTAAATTTCTTTAATCGGTTATTGCCTTAGTAAAATTATATGAACAATAATGTACATGATAGTGCATACTTATTACGCAATATTTTATTAATTACTTTAAAATATAGCAAGAGTTGACAATATTTAACAACTTTCTTTCTTTATGCCATGCTTGTCCATTTGATGTTTCACGAAATACCCCCGGCTGGAAAATAAAGTTCCACAAACTTCACATAATTGTTTAATTGGTTTATAGTAGCCTTTTATGTGTTGTTGCAAATTATCTGCTTACCATACGATTTACAGGTAAACATTTTCACTCTATTAGATTCTACTAGCGCAAACTTCGCGATGCCTCAGGTAAACAAGAAAGCGGTTAATCTTATCAAGAACAAGCTTTTATCGGCAATATTCACTCATTTTGTTGGTCTTAAATCGAAGATGTACTCGATTAAAGTTGAAAATAGGAAAAACATTAAAAAAATCTAAGGGTGTAGTTTCAAATGTGGTGCAAAACACTGTCACGTTTGATGATTGCATGCGTTGTTTGCAAGACGGTGTAAACATTGTGCGAGAACAGTGCTCTTTTAAATCCGCATTGCATAAGATTTATACAATTGAACAAAATAAAGTTGCGCTATCTTCGCACGACTATAAAATATTAGCATAAGCTTAGTTACCTTTGAGCGTGGTGGTTTTTTTAAATGTTGAGAGGCGAAGGGTAGGTGACGGTGCTTGTGAAATAGTTTATGGGGATAGTTTAACTCCACCTCAAAAACGTAACCGGTATTTCAATCATCGGGAATGCTAAGAACTATCAGCTCTTGCTGTTTTAAAAGTAATTAATAAAATATTTATTAATAAATATGCACTACTATGTACATTAGTTGCGCAAAATAATTTTATTAGGACAAGAATCAATTAAAGCTGGTTAAAAGATTCCGTTTTTGAGAGCAACAATAAATTAAAATAGGAATTTAGTTGAATATACCTCGTATAGTGTTTTATATAATTGTTCTAGAAAATCATAGTAAATGTGGTATTCAAAAGATTTATAAAATTCAAACAGTAAAATTATCAATCGTTACAAAGTAACAAAATCAGCGTAGTTATTTTAAAACGTGCCAAAGTTAGTTGAATGTCATGACTTCACTGGCAAATAACAAAAATAAGCATACAAACAACTAATGTATATCGTAGCATTGAAATCTTGTAAAGTAATTAATTGGGTCACTATATAAGGAATGCAGAACTAGCATGAAATTGGCGTTGTCAATGACATCACGGAAAAGAAACTAGTATACCGTGTGAGAAAATCAGTTCATTAATTAATAAGATACTAGTGTCACAAGTTGTGAACGGCAGTCGTTGTTTTCTGGAGTGCCCTTTTTGTCTTTGTTTTAGCACATCAAAGCTGTCCTTATCGAAGATTTAATGTAATCGCCGTGCAAAGGTGCTAAAGGTGGATTTCCAAATTATTTGGGATAGTCAATTTGGTAAGAATCAGACAACACTATTTTTCCTCTGTTTTCTACCCGCTGGGTTTTCGATAACATTTGGCAATAAGGAGCAGCTTCCGACCGTAAAACAATCTCGCAACCTATGCTTCTTTCAAACCTAAAAAGGGGGTTATGTTAACTATCCGAATGTTCAAATAATTTATTACCGACGTTGAACAAAGCCAACGTAAAGTAGCAAGGGACATTGTTTTCACGATCTGAATTGCTGTATGTGAAACAAATGAATTACGAATATTCATTATCGAATTGTTCAGTAAATATTGTTGACGTTAAAAATCTAAATTCATAATTTTTGATTTGTTAAAATTTATTGCCGATGAACTTAATTATTGTTTTATAAGTATTTTGTTTTACCGAAATTTTAGCATGCTGGGTTCCCAAAAAATTTAGGTTTTCTATATATCTTATCTGTGTGAAATGTCGTTAACGAAAGAGAGCTTCTCCACCTCTAAATAAGTGTAAATAATCTTTTCCGGCTTATCGGGGTGTTTTGATTTGGCCTAGTTGCAGATTAAGAACTTCGGTTACGTAGACCAATATTTATATTGGTTGTAGAGTTTAAGGTAATTCTTAACCAACTTTGTTTATTAACAAACTTGTTATATTAAGGTGTTAAAGTGAAAAAGTAATTATATAACGTGTTTTGTGCTAAATTGTTATTATTATTTCGATACCACAAATCTTACCTGAAAACTTGGTTACATGGTGCACCCACAATATACTTAAGACCGATCCAGTAATTTATGAATCACATAAAAGTTATGTCATCTGTTTCAAGTCAAATTTAAAACTTTCATGACATCATTTCTGTCAATTAAATTAGCAGCAGTATACAGGGTGGTTGAATTTATTATCCATTCTTTAGCTATTTACCTTATGTATAATATATCCTAAATTTTGTACCATGTCAACTAGACCTGTCATTTTTATTGACGTTTCGAATTTATTTTAATATACAGGACGTATCAAAAGCTTCGTATTTTTTCATCTTTAGTAAGTAATAGAATACATAGATCGACAAACATGAGAAAGGGGTTTCACCCCCACTTTTATGATAACGTTAATACTTCGCAACATACAGAAGCTATCACAAATAGTGAGCACTTACAGTGTAGTATATTTTCTTTTAACCTTATACCTTGCTGCAGTACTAAAGGAGTGTCTATCTCCACTCTAAAGGTAGGTCTTAACATCTTGACGGATAGGGTGTTTCCACAAACTTACCAGGTAGTAGTATTTGACTCGAGAACAGTCGCGCCCACCTTTACCGATCTTGATGTAACCTTAGCAAGTAACTAGCAAAAGTATCGATGAACCTCGCCTCGCTCCACTGTTGCTTTGCCGGCCGTGGTTGAACACTCGTGCACCTATCGCATGCGTTAATTCAGTTCAGCCTGTGACAGAACGTTCAAGTTTTGAATTGTTTTGTGAAATAGCTAGCTGAAATTAGCAGTGGGAAGAAGATGAGACATCGCGGCTGCGTACATGTTGTATACATCGAAATACGCCAGATACTTACTCAGTTCGTTTGGATTAAAGCCAGACTCCGTGTATTTGTTATTTGCTTCTGCGTGTTGTTTGCTTACTTATGATATTCCACCTCTTATGCCTCGTTCAAAGAAAAGTAACTAGTCAACATCGGTCAGCAGCTCCAGCTTCACTCCAGTGTATTTTAACCCGCAATCCCAGTTTACGACGATATAGTTCGGTAGAAATCAAGATATAGCCTGTAAGATGTAAAAGAATTGGCGAGAAACTCTTTGAAGATGCGGCTTAACGATATCACATCTACTATCAACTAAATATCAGCATAAGTACCTAAAGTGAGTATGTTGAAATCGTTCCATATTTTAACGGCACGACAATAATTATCATCCTCTTAACGTGCTATAAAATTATTCTTTAGGTAGAAGAGCAGCCTCATCGAACTTTTGCCAATCATCTAAATATTCATACGGGAAAATACCATTTTGCAATAAAAGTCGTAATTGTTATTAGTTTCAAACTGACGAGTTACAATTTTGAAGTCGGATATGAAGGATAGGTAGGAGGCTAGTTTCTCTAAAGATGTGTTTAAAAACCTAAATGAATCTAAGAACCTAAATTTAACGTTCGTTCTGTTGTCCATTGTTTTAGAGAAAGAAATGTAATTTTCTTTGTTTTCTGGTAGTAGGGAAACAGATCCGGGAATACATTTGACTACCTATTTGATTAAACTGTGACTATTGTAACCGAATAAGTTAAGAAACATTACGGAAATTATCGGATTCAATTTAAAGTTAAGATTGCGTGATTGGTAACCGGCGCCTCTGTAGTCACCGTTTAAATGTGAGGGGTCCTTTACCTTTGCACACGTATTCATGAATGGCTTTTCGCAGATGTGACAACAAAACGTAGCGTTTTCGAATTCGAATTACTGAGCTGGGGATAAAGTCTCCATAGGTGCGTTTATTTCACCACTGAAATATTTAGCTAGATTAATTGATATGGAATTTAGTTCGCTAATAAATCACTTCGAAGCGTCCTCACCTGTATATTGTTTATAGACGGATAAGCTTTCGTTAAATCTACAATGTAAGTAGTATCCGGCGCTGCAGACTTGATGTTCCTGTATTTTATTTAATATACCTTTAGTGCTATTATTTTCTCCGATTTTTTAAGCAAACATTCAAAATCAGCGTAAATTAAAAACGGCGCGAGTTGTTTATGTTGAATGTTAGTAAACTGAGCAAACTCCTCCTTAAGCATAATTACTTTCGTAGTTAAATTTAAGTTACTACACTACTCACCTTTGATTTATATTTAGTTATCTGATTACGAACTAGCCTAGATAAATCCTTAATCCACACGTAATGGAACCTTCGTGATGCTTTCTGCTAACTTTCAAGTTCGTGAAAGTCATCATCATCAGCAGACTCGATGTCCATTGCACAATCGGACGTTGACCCACCTTCATCGCCTGAATTTCAATCGAAGTTAATATTCATATTTGTAGATTACACGGATTCTAGCTTAGTAGCAGAGCGGTAGAGTAGGGGGGGTATGGTGTAACTGATGTGGGTAGACAGTTGTCAAAAAAAATACTTCTCGGTTGGTCTCCTCTTAGTTTGGATTAAGTCGAAGTCGGCTTAGGATAAAAACAAAACAGAGTAAAGAACA
>JAHWXV010926948.1:0-14451 GCA_024586415.1 Phrixothrix hirtus | reverse complement strand
TCGGGCGGTAGCGGTCTTTATTTGCATCAAGTTGCGTTATCTTGTTTAATTATTTTACAGCATTTTTAATGCAGCTTTTAATTAATCAATTTTTCTATTAATAATTTTTAACTTAAACTAAGGCACTCGCGCACGGTACTTTGCACTTTCTTAATTACACTGCCGTATTTATGAATATGGCGAAAATGCGTAGAATCTTTAGGAATTCTTTTAAATCGCGTTTCGCGTTATTCTGTCAGTTAGTACAAACGTTACAACATATTCGGGGTTGTTTCGAATGTTTAGCAAATAAAATACCTGGCGGAAAAGGACCTGGAGAATTGCATCCTATTCCTGCGCCGAAGAGACCGTTTGAAAGAGTACATTTGGACCATCTGGGACCATTTATGAAGAGTCGTAAGGGGAATATGTACATTCTTGTAATCGTAGATGCATTAACAAAGTTTATCCGACTTTATTGTGCGAAAAATATAAGTACAAAATACGTAATACGATCTCTTGAACAATTCGTTAATGAACACAGATTACCGAGAACAATAGTGTCGGATCGAGGTTCGGCGTTCACTTCGAAAGATTTTGAAAGTTTTTGTACGAAAAATGGTGTACATCATACGTTGAACAGTAGCCGATATGCGAAGGAAAATAGACAGGTGGAGCGTGTGAATCGAACTCTGACTCCGTCCATAAATACGTGCACGATAGTGAAAATAATTGAGACAGAAACATTAAAATTGTTGAGAGAAGTTCAAATAACGCGAAATGTAAAACAACTCGCAAGACTCCTTTCGAGTGCCTTTACGGATATATTCCAAGTTTTAACGACGGTAGTTTAGCAAGCATAGCCAACGGAGAGGTCGCCGAGTATCAATTACCGAGTGAATTGCAAGAGGAAGTTCGAACTAATACATATTTTTTTAGCGCAACGGAAAAGTAAAGCGAAATACGACCAGAAGCGTTATATCAGGCTAACGTTTGGCGTAGGCGACGTCGTAGTGTTTAAGATAGCGCCGGATTTAACGGGGCAACCTACAAAAACGCAACCGAAATATAGGGGGCCTTTAGTTATAATTGAAGTATTACCTAGCGATACATATCGCGTAAGTGAAATTCCGGAAGCCGTATGTGATCGGGTTTATACGACAACCGCGTGTGTTTCGCAATTAAAAATTTATAGAAATCACGATGAAGGCGAAATTAATTCAGAAGGAGACGCCGATGATAATTTTAAAGATTTCGCGAATAAAGATCTAAAGAAAATAAACGCAAGCCTACGGAATAGAAACGATAAATGATAAACGCGAATGTAGGGCAAAACGGTTCATTAGACGGCCTACGTATGTACAGGATTATCGGCTGTTGGTGTCAACAACCGAGGAATCCGATGAGGCGATCGAGGGCGTTCGCAAGTCCGATATGACCGAGTGTTATCGATATTCGGGATGCCGGTCGATAAAATCTCGAAGCGCGCACGCGACTGACGTCAACAGGGAGGAGACGTTGGAAAGAGGGACAGTAGTGGCGGAAACGCGGTGGCAGCCGCCTGGATTAGAGACAGATTACTCTTTTAATTAATGTATTTTTACTCAAGTGTTAACAATAGTATTCTTTTACTTAATAAATCAGTTACTCCAGCCGCTTTGATTATTTGGCGTTCTGACATAAAGCTAATACTTCCTATTCTCTTTTTCTTGCTGTTCTTTAGTTTTCTTGTCCTCTTTGTTTTTGTAATACTGTTGCAATTGCTCAGTTGTAGCTACTCTGGGAACTTTTTCTTTAAATTTCTTCAGTTTTTGAGTCGGTGCTTAGGCCAAAATAAAATCAATTTAAATGGTGAGGGTACTCTCTTAGATTATTTCCCTTTATACCCGTATCTTCATTCGCTGGAGTTTCTAATAACTCTGAAATGGGTTCTTCATTTATGCTGAGTTTATTATTAGATCTACTTACCAGGGCTTCCTTCTTCGATTCTTACATCATTATTATTTTGAATTTCTGATAATTCTGTAAGAGTTATCTCATTTATAGATGTACCGACTGTCACAAGACGATATGACAATAACGCGTGTGGCAGAATTCACGAGTGTTTAATCACGGCCGGCAAAGCTTCAGTAGAGCGAGGCGTGGTCCATCGGTACTGCGATGTTAAACACTGTAGGAATAATAAGTCTAAATCGGTAAAATGTAGGCGCCACTGTTCTCGAGACAAACTGCAAACAGGCGGTGTTTGGAAACACCTTGTACGTCACGATATTAATGACGTTACCTTCAAGCGCAAAACAGACACTCTAGCGGTACTGCAGAAACAGGATTAAAACTGAAAGAAATATTCTAATGCTAAGGATGCTGATTCACTTATGATCACACTGTATATAAAAATCAATGAACTGTTATTTGCAAAAATTGAAAGCGTGCTGTGCATTGAATAAAATGACTGAGGGCTAGTTTCAAGACTGACCATCCTGTATATTATTTAATGAATTAATTGAACTTTAAATTCTTTTAACAAGAAAAATTACTTTAGCTCAGAAATAAATAATTTATGACTTTTATGGTTAATAACTTCACAAAATACAAAATCACTTTTGCACGCTACTGTATATCTAAAATAACACTCTAAGTTGTATTTTGACTAAATGAAAACCAAAATTCGGAGCACAAAAACATCTTTATATTAACTCTGGTTTGCACAAAATTACACAATTATATATATAAATTCAATCTTCGAGCAAGAAATGAGGTGAAACTAAAATTCTAAAAACATGATACATTAGTTAACGAAAAACTAGGCTCGTGACCAATTTATTTTTTTTGACAAGAAAAATCAGCTGATTATTACAACTGAAAGGCTTGAATAAAAGAAATAATTTTAGAAATGAGCTCTAGGTTTTTGCTAGCGACATAACAATATGTACAGACGAAAAACGTCAAAATAACGCATGAACAAAATGAGTACCCAGGGTATTTTAAGTAAAGATACAGACAAAATTAACAACTAAAACGTAAACGGAAATATCATATAAACAGTTACATAGTTAGTTAAAAATTCAAATTACAAAATGTTTCACTAAATTAATTCTGATTTACGGCGACGGTAATTTATTTATTTCATGACTACTCAGGTAAAACGGCGGTACGTCCTTTAATTAAATTTACGTTATTTTTGCACAGATAAAAGTAGGTCAGTGTTTGTGGCTCGTAATTCAATAGCAATGGGTTAAACCGGAGGTAATCCTTCTTTATTAAATTCCAAGACGAGCGAAGGAAGAATAAAAGAAATTGTAAGACACTTACAGGTAATCAAACGTTCGAAATTCAGGCGATGCTTGTACTAACTAACTTTCAGGATCGGGAACCCCATTAGGGTAGGACGATACAAAACGAAGGTGGCCACATCTTTATTTATTGAAAAGAAGATCCCAAATTACTTGTATATTACTGCTTGCGGACAACCACAGGCAGGTACTCGACATTTAAATAAAGGCCCATATTAATTTCCTAAAAGAAAGAAAGCACCTCTGAACCGGCACTCAATACTTTTTCACAACTTAACACAAGCGCAGCTCCATCAGAACTTAACTGAATTTAACTTTGCGTCACGAATTTGTTCTCAAGAAACTACCCCTCTTCCTCCTAGGGTAAGATCATGCAGTTTCTAGCAATGTAGCGAGAAATATTTCCACATGTTTCCCATGATGTTTTTGCTATTTTTTAAAAGGTTGTTCTTAAACGGCGACACAAAACGTAGTGCGTAAATTCATATACCAATCGCCCTGTTAAATATCGCGTTTGTTTCCGCATTAACAAAGTGCATTATTTACTTTAGTAACTGAACTCTGGAATTTTTATGAGAATAAACAGTCTATAACTTTCCCTTGAAAAGTGCATGGATAACAAGCTGTGATACATAGTACATACAAAGCGAACGTAAATGTTTAAACAGCTGCAATTAAATTCTAAATTTGTATGAGATTTTAAAATATTAATTTTCTTGTGCTATACGAGGTGCATTGAAATAATTTAAGATAAAGGCAATTTATTCTTTAAATAAAATGATGTTTTTAATAATTTAAGCATTCAATTCAATTTTAATTAAGATCCTAAAAGTAAATAACGTACGTTATCATGCTTATTTATGTTTTAAATATTTAAATAACGTATTTACAACAAAAAAACAGCGAGAGCTGACACAACGTTTCTTTCTTCTACTTTTCTATTTTCGTTAGCCGGAGTTTCTGGTGCCACTTCAATGAGTTAATCCTTTATAGTTACCCTCTAATTGGAATGAGTACTTACCATAGCTTCTTTCTTCTATTCTTGTATCTTTATTAACTTGGATTTCTCTTAATTCTGTTTCTCCTTGGTGCATTGTGGTTCTTTCTATCTTTCTTATCTTCTCTTGATCTTCAATATCATCACTATTCGTCTGTCTTTGGGCGTCATTAAGTAATTCATTTATCCAATCTCCTTCTAATATTAGGTAAGTCATTGGAATCAAATACTTTCTGATATTTTTTGTTGTCCTTCTTCAACTGAATTATCCAAATTACAGCTTTTACCTAACCATATTTGAAACAGGCTTAAATCGTCTATATTTCCTAGCCATATTTGCTTGTGCCAACAGTTACAAAATTCTTTTAATTTGTCATTGTTTATTTGACTTTCCAAAAATTTTAAATGACTTTTTATTAAAGCTTTATGTTCTACTTGTAAATTAGTAACTGACGTTTCAAAATTAACACTTTGGAACTCATTTGTTAAAAGTTTATTATAGTCCATTGCATTAGAGTTGAAGGGATGAAGTCCACATGTTCGAAAAATACTCTCCAAGATAGCACTTCCCGTTTTGAAAGTCTCATTTATAACCTCTGCTACTAAAGGTGCAAAATCCTCAAATTTTACTCCTTGTTTTTTTATTTCTTATGTTACATTTATGCTGTCCTTATTGCTAGTTACTGTTTAAAGGATGGAAAGCTCTTACGTCAAGGGTCTCGAACATGTGTGGAATTAGGAGATAAAAATATCAAAATAATTTGGATTTTTGAGCGGAATTCACTCAAACTCAAACTACAGGAAATGGAAGGGATGTTTTTAATAACCACGGGTGAAATACATTAATGATATATTCAGAATACTTTCTGCTATCATTCAACCATTCTCTGACTTTCCGACGCCCCATCTATCAGGTACTCGTAAAACTATATGTTTAGGTATTCGCTTATATGCAAACATGGCCATTGTTGTGGATAATTGACTAGCAGTATTTCCTAAAACAATTTAGTAGTATTGTGATGTGAAATAAAAAAAAACTAAAATCTGTTATAAGAGTAGTAATGCACTCCTTCTCATTACTGTTTGCGTAATTATAAACAGCCTTTATACGTTTTTCTACAAGTTCTTTTTTCGATTTAGGGCATAGGAAGAATGCAATTTTATCTGCGTTAAAAATTTGATGAGGGTCAGTAATACTTGAATTATTTTCTGTAAAGTAATTTTCAATTTCTTAGGACCACTCCTTAATACGATGTTCTGTCACAGCAGCTCTGGTGGTTGTTAAGTTTTGTGTCATCCTTTCGCTAATATATGGGTGCCTTCTTAAAAATCTCTCATACCAATGGCGTCCTGGACGACCATTGGTAAAATTACTTGAGCGTTTCAGAGTTTCAACTAATAAGGTAACGCTATCCACTAGTTGCTCTATTTTAACTATTGTTGTAATCCATTTGGCCAAATGTTCCTCTTCTTCTGGTGTTAGAATTGTTGCAGCATAGATTTTTGAATCAATTAGGTATTTTACCTTAACTTTCTACAGTAAAGTAATATGACGAACCTTGTATAATTTGCTGACAGTTGCGCATGGCATACCATTATTTACGGTATCTATTGATTCCTTCGACGTTTCTGTTGAATACTTGCAATATATTTTTGAAGACATCTTAAAAATCATAAATGTATCTATTTAAATATAAGTACATAAATTTAACATATTCTGTCCCAAATTTGACACCCCTGTCAGATTTTAGGCAAACCGTTGTAGTAAACAAAGATATTAAGAAAATAACAATTTCGTTACTTCTGATACTAAAAAAAATAAAATTAAATGTTGTCCATAAAATAGGTATTGCACTAAAATTTGACACAGGATGCCGAATTTCAAGCAACTCGTACATATGTTATCCATAAATTGTTAAAATGAGAATTTTTAATTTAATTTATAATTTTTAATATTAATAAACATACTATTAATGAATGTAATGCTCACACTAAACAAGCAGACCATATTTTATTCCGAAAGCATGTTTTTAGAATGTTATAAAACTGGCGTATCATAGTAGAAAAGTGGTGGAAAAACGTCACAAACACTAACGATAATCACCATTTAATTAAACAACTGCGCGTTGCCTGTCGATAAAATCAACTAATTTTTGGGCATTTATAAATAATGATCATAGATGCTAGTAGTTGAGAGCAATATTTACAGTTTAACATGATAACCTTAATTTTTTATTTATCGCAAAAGCATCAAAACTTGGGACAGTGTCAAAATTGCGCGGCTTACGTTATTAAGATTTATTTTTATGGTGAGGATTTATTAAAATGAAATGATATTGGAAAACTTAATGTTAAACCTACTATTAAGATATGTGACCTAGAGGTGGGTAAGCAATATAAAAGAGTTATTGGCGAATTAGAAGAAGGTGTTATATTTACCCACTAGAATTGAGGAGAATATAATCGACGAGAATATAAATAACTTTAACGAAAATGATTCTGGGAATTATTCTTTATCTTGTGTGAGTTCAAAAAAAAGTTAGCAAGCCAGTGGACACCCACTTAATTGAATTTAAAAAATTAATTAATATTATTAAATAATAAGTCTACTAACGCCTGATCCTATTTCTGTCGCAGGATCCCAGAATTGGTAATTTACTCAGCTTAGCTGAGTTAGTCGAGGAAATTCAAATGATTAACCCTAACTAATTGTAACATTAAGTATAAAGAGCGTTTTATTTCAAATTAATTGTAATAGTTAACGCAAATTTCACTGATCAACGGTCTAAACATCTAAAACTTGATTTTTTGTAGTAGAACGGATTTATTAAAAATTAATGAAACGCGCAGAATTTAAGAAAATTAATTAATAACAATTAAAAATATAATTGTTAAAATAAATTTCACTGGTCAACGGTCTAAACATTTAAAACTGAATAGCAAAATATTAAAAATGAAAGCTGTAATTACAAACTCATTTCGGGGACAGTTACTGGAGAATTAGAATTGGAGAGAATATAAATAACTTTATCGAAAATGATGCACGAAATTATTGTTTAATTTTTCTGAATTCAAAAAAATTTGGCAAGCCAATGGATGCTCACTTAATTAAATTTAAAAAAAATGATTAATAAATCTAACCATCTGAGCCTACTTCTGTCGCGAGACCCCAGAAAAAGTAATTTAGCCGGCTTAACTGAGGTAGTTGAGAAAATTCAGATAGTTAAAACTAATTGGTTGTAAAATCAAGTATAAGGAGTGTTTTATTAAAAATTAATTATAACAGTTAACGTAAATTTCACTGATCAACGGTCTAAATGTTTAAAATTTGGCTGCAGTTGAAGGAAGAAGCTGGAAAAAATAGAAGTGATTTATTAAAATTAAATGATGTCGGCAAACTTGATGTTAAACCTATTGCTAAAATATGTGTCTTAGAGGTATAAAAACAATGCAAAATTTTAAAAATGAAAGCTGTAAACACTAAAATTATTTGACACTGTAGGGTCATCGGTGAATTCGAAGGTGTTGTATTTTTTCCTAATAGAATTGGATAAAATATAACAGAATTGAATTTAATAAAAATGATGCTGGAAATTATTGTTTAATTTTTCTGTATTAAAAAAGTTGGCAAGTCAATTGACCCAACTTAATTGAATTTAAAAGTAAAAATGAATTTACAATTTGAACGAAGTTGCTAAAACTACAGAAAATATGTTAAGTGGACTTGAGGAAGGGGGTCATCAGTCGAATAGGATCTATAAAAACATGAAAGGCAGTTACATTAATTTAGAAACCGATTCGTTAAGTTACTCGTGTGACAACTAATAACAAGTATGGATGCTAGTAATGCGACTGGTATAAAAGTTTCAAATTCTATGCTGAAACAACCAAGACTGCATATCAAATTCTATACGAAGATTATAAAAAGAAAGGCGTTGTAGACACACTTAAGAGGATCTTAAAATTGGTTACAAAGAAGGTAACGTTAATCACGGCATATTTACATTAAAATAAATCGCTAAGTGTTTGTGTGAAGCGTTACTTTGAGTAATTATTAGGACAGCTCAAGCTGTACAAACTATTTCTCAATCGATTACAATGTAAGCCGCAACAAATAATTAAGACAAAAGTAGTTTGACCAGGTACATTGGCAGGAAATAGAGTCAGCATTTAAAAATAGACTCAGCATTGGTATTGTAATTACCATGATGCACAAAAAAGTTGAAGAATTTTTAAACAATTCGTTTTATTTATTTTCATCAAGAATTCGCAACGGGTACAAAAAGTTTTAATTGCATTTTTAAAGTAAACATAACATAGCATGCCGAATTTATTAAATCATCTCAACATGGTGAAGGTGTACCTACTTTAACTAATTTTACATTCAAAGAATGTTAGACTACTGCCAATCGATTTGGATAGAAAGAAATTAAACGATTGGTTTCAAATATACGTAACTGAAAATCTTCAATTTTCAGTTTGAAGAAAAGGATTCGGGCTAGACTTCGTTCAAGCTCAACTCTTTGTATGTAAATATAAATAAATGGCTGTGATAATTTATTCTTTCCGGTTCTTCGTATATTAATCTTCTGAAGATGTATACAAAACAAATTATATGTATTAATCTAAGAAATCACACTGGTGAGGCCTGTTTTGCTTGGTCTATTGTATCAGCTCTATATCCATCAAATAAAAATTCTAATAGAATTTTAACGTATTTGCATTATTCTACAGTATTAAACCTAGAGGGTATTGAATTTCCTGAAAACATTCAGTTATATCAAATACCAAATATTAAAATTTTTTAAATTAAATCAGGCAGTGTCATTAAATATTTATGAGTTAACATTACTCAAACACCAATACAGCGTTATACCATTACGTATTACGTCTAAAAAGAAAGAGAAGCATTGCAATTTATTGCTTATACAAAGTGAGTACAAGGATGAAGGTGAAACGGAAAATCAAGATTTTAATAATTGTGGGGAATGGGATATTACATCAACAAATGCAGGTATGAGATTTCACTAATGTAAGAATAAGAATTTTTCACGTCTTTTAGCTAGTCAATTGAATAAGAGTAAAAAAAAGTTCATATTTGTGAGCACTGTCTTTGTTATTTCTCAACTCACACTATAGACTGTACTGAACCTGGTAAACCTAGTACACTTTAAAAATTATGAAAACAAACAATTTACACTTTTTGTTATTTACGGTGTTTTTTAAAAAATATTGAAGAATCTACTAGTTACAATACTTCTAATACAATTAAGTGTCAATATCATGAATCTTTCAACGCGGGTATTATTTATATTCTTCTTTTAATGCTTCGCCATTGTATTACAGATCATATCGTGGAAAGGATAATCAGAAATTGTTTTTAAACAAACTACGAAGAATTGCAGATGAATTGAAGCCATATTTTGGTATAAACCTTCCCATGGATTAATTAACGACCGAACAGCAATTTGAATATGTAAATTCAACTGTATCTCACAGTTGTGAAAAACTATTTAACGAAACTGATGTTAAAATATGAGATTACTGTCATTTAACTGGAATATAAAGAGGATCTGCACATAATGAATGCAATCTAAATTTGTAAAAGTACACTCGTTTAACATAAAAATCGCGATTAAAAAAACTGGCAGTTTCGCACATTTTAATATTATTAATAATATAAATAAATATTTATGGAAACTTTCACAGTTATTATTCATAATTAAAACAATTTTTTGGTAAAACTGTCAATTTTATTGAAAAAGAAGGCAAATAGCTTTCGAAACGTTTAATTTTTATTAAATAATATAAATGTTTGTAAATCCAGTAGCTTGTCTAATTAGAATTAAACAAGCTACAAATACTGTATTTGTAGAAAATAAGGTAATTTTATATATTGTATAAATTTTATTGTGCAACATGTCGCAAGTTCGATTACAACAAATTATCTCGAAGCGCTAGAAAAAAGAGCAAACAAATTTACGTTTGTGGAATAAAGACACCGCTACATTGAATTAGAATAAATGAAGCTATACTGAAAGGGTTAGAACACTTCGATTTTTACTGCGAAATCGGAGACATCGAGTTGCATGCTCGTGGCGGGGCTCATATAATAAATCTTGATTTAAAATATATGACCGAGCCTACAAACCTAGTTTGCATTTGGAAGGTTGTCAACGTTAAATTCCTCACTGTCCGCGTCTCGTTAAGGCAGCGAGCGCCTTCGATAAAAGATACTCATGATCCTCTAATTAGACAGTTGCTTGTGCTATAAGATGACTAGAGTATCCTAAAAGTCACCGTATAACGTCTAGCACGGTCGTCTCAATTTGTTGCGACAGTTTCCAAATGGGAGAAATTTAACGAAACACAACTTCCTCCTAGGGAAATCTTTTACACTAATTTAACCGGCAAAATGTGTCTAAGATGTATTACGAACACGCGCAGAATGCGTGAAATCAATTCAACATTTCTAATCTAGGTGATTATTCTGACCTCTATTTAAATACTGCTATATTTACCTTTAGTAGATGTATTTTAGCAGTTTCAAAACAAGTTATAATACATATGCGTTCATTATTATACGATTCCAGTATTCATACGGGATGCTATGCTAAAATACACAAAAACGAAGTTTGAGTTACCTTCTGATGTGGACGTTGCATTTTTCGAGCGGGGGATTAGAGGTGGTATCGCGAATGAAATGTTTAGGAATCCATGTATATGTTTGACAAAGATAGAAGCAATCTATCAATTTATGTCTACCTTACTCAAATATGCTTGAATATAATTTTGTTTATCACATGCGATATTATCAAATATAAATATAGAATTTAATTTGGTGATCCATGGGCTTAATATTTCGGGTATTTTTTTTGAATGGATCATATTTTATATATTTAATTGGTTTCAGTATTATATTTTGGTTGATATAAGGATTTTGAAAATAGGTATATTTTTAAATTTTAATCCGTTTTCACCAATAAGCATTGACTTCGATAAGTTCGTTTTCCCACAATTACTCGGTCCGCAAATAATACAACGTACACCACACAAAATAGAAACACATCATACAATATAGGTTGTTACTAAATAAAAGATTACATTGATTTACATACAATGTTTACATTCTACCTATATTTCTACTAGTTACTTAATTTTTAAAATTAAATTAATTATCCTTCTCATTTAAAACAAAAACATAGTTAATAAAAGTAGTTAAATTTAACACTTTACACTTTTTTTACTTCAACTACATGCAATATTAAACAGCAGCCAACAGATCTGGTTTCAAAATTCTTGAGAGCTTCCATTTCCACTTTAATATCTATGGTTAAATTCTTGATATTCTCATTCTCCATAGAACAATCTATTACAAATTTAGAACAAAGTTTAAATTCACCATAATCAAGCAGTGGTTGACTTAACTTTTTCATAGTAATCGTTGTGGAAATGTTCATAATTGCTTGTGCATAGGAATTATTTTCGAAGTTCAGACGCATGTGCTCGTATGGGAATTTATCTTAAGCTGTAAATGTACACGATTAAGATGTTGAAATTTATAAGCATCAGCTTGTATAGTATCTTTCTCATTGCGTTGAAAACCTACTAATACCCATAAAAGTTTCTCTAAATTGACAAAATATCCATTTTAGTTAATTTTAAAGCAGGTAATTCATATTGACGAAAAGGCACGAATATGATGGACTTTTGCCTAAAGAATCACGTAGGTCAATTGTAGCTTGATCTCTAAGCATTAAATAAAGTACATTCCAGCTGATTTGGGTCAAAGTGATTGATTAATCATCCCTCATAAAATATCTAGACATAATTAAAACTAACTCTTGATTAATGTTGATGATTGGTTCTTTACACATTTCAGTAAATCCAAATATATGACTTAATTGAATACATGCAACAAAACGTATCACTCCATTTACAGCTTTGTGTTCATTTTGAACTTCCTTTTTATAGTTGAGATCCAATCCTATTAAATTTAAACTCTTTGCATCATTAGAGGTATATGAAACATAACCCTTAATAATGCTGATAATGCTAGATAATCTGCAAACGTCAATCCTTTGACCTCCTAACTCATAGCCTATTTCTTCGAATAAGAAACACGGGAAGCTACTCGTTAATTTACACATCTTCCCTACCACCTTAGGTTTAATCGATCAAACGACATAAATGTAACACTGTTACGTGTACCTACTTGCCATTAGATCATGATTTTTAATTGAAATTCGAACTTCATTCGAGCGCCACATGTTCTTGTAAATGGTATAGGTATGTACTTTTTGCTTTTTAACAGTTTCATCAAAGTGAACACGCTTGAAAACATTAAGGTCGGTAATAATCATTTTTGCTTTAACGAACTTGGACTCCTACCGATTGCATAAAACACTTTTCTGCAGGAGAAAGCTTATTCTTATTTCTTTTCTTGCTAAGCGACTGTCTATGAATAAGTTTAGGTGACGGTCCCTTATCTCTTTAATAATAATAATAATCAGTTAAACTGTAAACCTATACTTTCTTTAATTCTAAGCGAATTGAGAATTTTTCTACATCAAAATCTATATGTTCTTTTTGTTTATCTACAATCATAATGTTTGTTATAAGATCTGTATTAACTTCCAAAAATGGCGGATTAAGTCTTCAATCTCGTACAAAGTTCGCACCTTTTCTCCATTTCTATATGCTCCTATTATAATGTTACACTCCATGTAGATATTAGTGTGCTTAAAAGTATTTGAATATCTAAATTAGAACTATGAACTTTGTTAGCTTTAAGCAGTTTAGGACTAAATTCTAGCATATGTTCGATACAATCGGACGGTTGAAAGTCAATGTCTGCACTTTTTAATTCACACTGTAAAATATTATTATTTGTTTTCCGTATTTGTTTTATGTATTTTGAGAAATTGCATTTATGTATTTCATCAATTTCATATGCATCGCATGGAATATTAATTGCTTTACTTTCTTTATTTTTATGAGCAATAGAGTACAGTTTATCATTTCTTGGAGTGATGTTGCGTATTGAGTTGCAACCATAAAATTGAACCAAACCTAATACGTATTTATATTTTGAATCCAATTCAATTGGCGGGTAATGTAACGCTTCAAAGCGGGGTATATGAGTCGCGGGATCGAGAAAAATTATTTATATTTTCGCAGCCGGGTTTGCTCATCGGTTTAGGGCCGGGATAATTTGGTCTGGTAGCAGGTTCCAGTCGTGGCTGAAGATCTCCCTTGTAAGCGGTTCGTTATTAGCTATTCTAAATTTGAGAAAGTCAGATATTAAAACGTAGAGACCCACAAAAGAAGTTGCGACTTCTTATGCGAAACGATCTTTTTACAATTGGGTACCCAATAATTATATTCGGCGGAAATGACAAGCTACGTAAAACCTTCAAAAGTAATTTTATTCACAGTAACAAAAATTTTATAACTCAAATTAATGTTTCAGATTCTATATACATATTTACAAGAGTCAACGATTAATAATCATACATAAATACAATTTCGATTTGGCCCGATCGAGAGCTTTCAGAGTTAAAAGAGGCATCGCCGCGTCAATCTTTAGTAGACGCGGAACGGTGCTTTGTATCTTCGCAACAAAGCGTTTAGGTGCGGTCAAACTATTTATGTTCCCCTGTTACTTAAGCAGTTTTGCTCAACAAGTTCAGTATCTTTCCAGGTGCGAGCGTGGTCACGTCGCTTGCGGGCGTGCAACGCCCGTAAAATGATTTATTTGGTTCGGACAGTGATCCTTTAACCCGTCAGCGACAAACGGCTCAGTGGGAGAAAGTATCAAAAGAAGTCGCTGACGTCGAACGAACCTTCGCTACAAGGACAACGCAGGGGTGATCGACAGCAGCGTCGGTATTAGGTTCTAGCGACACTTGCAGATCCGCTACAGAATCAACTCAAGGTGCGAGCGTCTTAGATAAATTTTATTGTAGGTCACTTCCCGCTACAAAGACAACTCAGAAGCTTTCGACAATAAGTTCTACAGGAACAGGAAATTAACAGGGGCTTTTCACCTTTACGGATGTCTGAACAAGTATCGCAGCTTTAAATTCTGCGACAACGGTTTACAGTATAATTAAATTGAAGCGGACGGTTTGCGTTCTTTGCGATTAACAAAGCGCTTTTCGAATATAATAAAATTATCTC
>JAHWXV010926877.1:0-10307 GCA_024586415.1 Phrixothrix hirtus | reverse complement strand
AATTATTTTGAATCTTCCATTATTATTTTGTATATAATTATTCTGAACTTTTCGTACTTATATTGTAAATACTTTTTAGTTTGTAATTAATCATCCATTTATCTTTATTTTGTAATATAACTTATGAAGGTTTATTGCCTTGTTACTTAATAACCAACTTAGTTAGGTATGAACAACCAAACCCTCCATGGAAGAAAAGTCCTGTAAAGGCAAAATCCGGCCTCACGACTGTTGCCTACTTAAGCAAAATATAAATAATTTTTCCCCGCGACTTCATTAGAGAAAACCGTAATGTCACAAGTTTTGCCAGGTCTCTTCGTCCCATGTAACGTGTTCCTGAATAAATCTTAAAGATCTTCTTTTGCGGAGGACATTAAGAATTATAAATCGATCATCTGCAGCCATAGTCAGTCTTCTAGATTCTTGTCTTCTTCTTGTATATTCGCCAGATTCTCTATATGCAGTTGATTTATTAACACCGAAGTGTAGTACAATATACCCCCGACTTTTTCTATCCATTAACAAGGGCATAATTTTGGCAAAATCGTAGTTATCTATGTGGCATGTTTCACGATTTGTTGTAAGAAATGCTGAATATGCACAAAAAACAACAAACAAATAAGAAAGAATGTTTAAATGACTTTAAACATCCATTGCTAACAAATAAAATTCTTCACTTATTACCAAAAACACTGGTCATACGATAATTCTGCCGGTCAGTGTATTTAAACCTACTCAGTTTAAACCATTTTTCCACATTCTTTTCTGTACATATTTCTCAGCGGGCGACAAGGGCAAAAATTCCCTCCCAAAAACTTCTTCACTTAATGATTTGAAAAAGTTTATTACTGTATCTTCAACTTCATCATCAGCCTGTAACATTGTTTTTATGCGTTTAATGCTTGTATCGGTAAGTGAAGCCTTTAGCTCCATTCCTTTTCGCATCATTAAACTTGTGCTGCCATCTAAAAACTGAGAATATCAACCTGGGATTTGTCTCCATGAGAGGTAGGTTTTTGCTTTCAAAAACCGAATGATATAACACAATCCTAATTTTGGATATCATCCTGAACAATTTGCGACACTTACAGATGTTATGCGTTTAAACAAATTGAACACCACGCCGCTTCTTTAGTAACATCCACGCCCTATCACGTAGTTTGTGAATAGTAAAAAGAGAGATAGTATCAGTGAAGAAAAAAATTTTAGTATCTTACGTTTGCAGCATACCTTGTATTTAATGGATAGCAAAATTGGAATTTTTCCCAAAACCTGCACCATCTGAACTAAAAACGTGATAATAACTTTTGGATAACTAGAGGTGGATAAATTTGAATTATAAGCACCTAGCAACTGTACTAAAGTTGATATTAACTATTATATTGCCACTCAGAATTTTCTACGTAAATTACTACCGAAGGTAGTCCAATATCTCGCAGTGAAGTATTGATATTGACTGCCTAAATTCGAATACTTTGCGTCGGGAATAAGAAAATACACAAAGGAGGACCCATGCAATTTTATAATGTTTTTTTGATTTTAGGGGTATTCCTTGTCCTTTATACCTAATTCTATCCAATGTATCTGCAGCGCATATATTGTATCAAGTTAAAGCTATAAACAAGTCTGTATTTCACTTTAAAAATTGTGCTATTGATCATAAAACACAAATTGCTTTATTTTGAATATGAATTTGGTAGTTAAAGCGAATTGATGCCCGCTTTGAAAAACTTCTCCGAATTAGATATAATGTGCTATGCTAACAAATGTTCTTCCATTAAAGAAACAACTGTTTAAATTATCCCTACCAAATTTGAAAAGTTGTTTATTAATAATGAAAGAACAACGACAAAAGTAGTTTACCTAAACAGTATTGATGCGAAGTTCACACCAAGCGCTAAAAGCAACTTTTCCCCTATATCGATTACAATGTTTTTTAATAATCATTATAGAGTATTAAGAGTAGTCGTAATCAAATTTAGCAAATTCAGAAAATCAACATTAAAAAATAAGGTACGGTTACAGTGGTCTTTACACGGTTGATAAATGAATACATTTTTTAATAAATCAAACCTGTTAATACTGATGTATTTTTCCCCGCAAGAAAAAGATGCGACGATTTACCAATTGTTAGAAAGGAGAAAATATTAGAATTCCATATATTTTATAGAAAAATTATGCTAAAGTACTGCTAAATCTATTCTTACGTATAGGAACGCGATTTTTCTAAAAATCCAAGGCATTTGTTGTTTCTCATACTCTCTGTACGACTTGCTTATGGATTTTTTAAATACGCCATATTAAAAAATTACTCCAACCGAAAAATGTTACGGTATGCACTTTTGTACAACCTAATCAAAGTAATATGTAATCCTGAAAACTGTTTGTTCCAACCGCCACTACATCCAACCCTTTTTACTGATCACCACTAAAAGCCTTTCAACTTAAGGAAAGAACCTCCTAGTTTATTCCGTCTTTATGTTTTTATGTTATTGTAAACAAAACGATTGCCGACGCGTTCGTAAAAGTCCGCCATATTGAAAAAATAACTTTATAATACAAATACATCGTCCTTTTACATGACCTAATTAAAAATATATACATACCATCCTGTAAATTCTTTTGTTCCAGGTCCCATCGTCAACAGCTTCTTAAGAACTTCTTTTAATTTAATTTAATAGCCTAAAAAATTGATAGCTTCCGTTAAGTTATTTTAAAGTTATTATGGACGCGTTTGTATTTTTAAAACTCGCCGATATTAAATATATCTATAAAAAAATTATGCTATTATATAGGGTAATCCCAAAATAGTTAGGCAAACTTTGGGGTTCGATTAAACTTGCCATAATACAGAAAAAAGATTCCATAAATGTGTCCAGCAAATCCTTCTTGCGGAGTTATAGCACACACTACACTTTTTATGCAAAATAAACAAATTACTCTATTCAAGGCTTAAAAAATTAATCCTATCGTTATATAACGATTTATTTTTAAGCTGCTACTGAAAGTGCCCACTACCAGTTTTAACACGTGCTTGCATGCGTCTAACCATCGATTGTTGAACGCGTTCGAATATTCCTGGTGTATTTCTGACTGGTTGACAGCTAGAGGTAATTATTTGTCAGCGCCTTAATCATAAGTGCCTCAGTTACGTTGTTACTTTACGTCAAAAATTGTAGCTTAATTAAAAGTCGAATGTTGACAACGTAATTAATAGCTCACTATTGAAATGGATCGTTTGTCAATCATCGAACTAACAGATATACATTTTACATATGGACATACAAATAGTAATTCTCGTTTAGCTCAAAGGCTGTATCGTCCAACTCATCTGCATCGTGAATTTACTGCAATAGGCACTTTTGCAAGCATACATCGACATTTGTGAGAAACTGGCTCGTTCGAAATTAGAAGTGCTGATCGTCGAGTACAGAAGAATTCAAGGGCAGTCAATATGGAGACAATTTAACGGAACCCACAACCAGTAGTAGAAAAGTGTGTGCCGAAATTGATACATCAGATCAGTCCGTCTTAAGGGTTTTGCACGAACAACAATTACATTCATTTCTTGTGCGTACAAGCGATGGTTTTTACAAAAATGTTTAGAGCCCGAGTTTCACGTATCAGTACCTTTCACTGATGAAGCTATGTTCACTAGTGACGCAATTATGAACCTCCACAACAACCATCATTAGTCAGATGAAACTCCACGTGTTATTCTACAAATCAGACATCAACGGTAACTTTCCTTGAACATATGGGTTGGAATTTTTGAAAACAAATTTCCTTCCACGCAAAATTGTAAAATTTATAAAAACTTATTAGAAGAAGAATTGCCGCTACTGCTTGGTGAAGACCCATTATTGATACGACATCAAATTTATCTTATGCACGACGGAGCGACGACACATTTCAATGTTGTTGCTAGAGAAGTTTTTAATCTCGTTTATCCAAATAGGTGGATCGGAAGAGGTGGACTTATTCCATAGCCCGCTAGCTCACCTGTCTGTAATCCCATGGACTACTTTCTTTGGGGACATCTAAAAACATTTGTTTATGCTACTCCCGTAACGAATGTACAGGAATTAAGACAACGGATTTTAAACAGTTGCAAACATATCAAAAATACTCCAGAAATATTTCAGCGCGTTCGACAGTGGATGGTTAGACGCATGCAAGAATGTGTTTAAATTGGTGGTTAATACTTCCAGCAGCTTTTGTAAATCAAAAATAAATCATTGTATAGTGCCGGGACCAGACAGAGCGCTATGTTCGCGATGCTCACGATATTATATATGAGAGAGGCCACACTACGACATGTACGCTATGTACGCTGAGTTCGTTATATTAACTGCGTCGCACAAGGTTTTGTTCTCATAATAGACATGGAAATGAATTAGTTTATTTCACCACGTGTAGGATACACACATTAATATCAAATTCACCGTTGAAAAAGATGTGTGGAAGAATATCGCAATCCAAACATCGGAGACAATGCTTGGGGGAAAATTGATCTGATATCACAAAAACTAGATAAATATCTATGAATGATTGTCTAAGAGCTAATCGCGGCTCTTCTTATATACTTTCTCTGTAACTCACGCTTTTCCTCTCAATATCGTCTTTGATAAGTGACAAAATATTGTAAAACCGATTAGGATTCATTCGAAAACATTCTTTACAATTATCAGTATCTTCAAGTAAGTGTTGCATTAAATGACTACATTCGCCAAATTCGTCTTTCTTAAGTTCATATCATGCACCCATTTTTGTTTACGTTATTATTATTATTACATAATGCAAGTAACAATACGTAGAACATCATTTTCATCATCAGTCTCAACACTACCCTCCCGCTAATATTGTTGCGTTCATTTTGCAGTGGTGCAGTAACCATATTGAATTAATTAACGTAAATTTAAAATTTTAAAAGAATTTACAAAAGTTAGTGGTTATAAATTTTTAAGTACATGTTTTTAGTTCGCATATATTATTCTATAATTTTGTATGGAAAAGTTGATTTTTAAAGCATGTGTGTTGGACACGTGTGCGATAAAGAACGGCCGTGAGGTGCATTCGAGGCTTTTTAGCAGCGCAGCCAGGCAGAGGCGGTCTCCTCATTTCGTTCGCAAATAATTGATTGCGAGATATAGTTTAATTATTTTGCTTGCTTGTGCAAATAAGCATTTTTCGTTGCAAATGTGCGGAATAAAGTTTCCGTCGAAATGTTTTGTGGTAGTGCCACGTACGAATTAAAGATTATCTTTAATTAGATATCTAGTTTATTCCTAGATAATCACAAGCTTTCTTTGTGCCCAACGCACGAGGATGAAGTTCTTTTTGTTTAAGGCAATAGCCGATATAATTTAAGTGTTATTATGCATATTTTGGAAGATGCAAATTTTTAGTACGATTTAATCATGTTTTATCTGCACCGCCCATGGTAAATTTTCTAATTATATGCTCTGAATATTCAACTATAATTATTTCGATGTTTTCGTCAATTATAAATAATACATTCTGCACACCTGATAGTCAATTCAGGGACGGCGATAATATTTTTATCTACGGTGAGAAAATCTGCATTTCCATCAGCTTACACGCCATAAGGTATCTTGAACGTCTTCAGAGTACCAATTGTATCCGGAGGCTCATAGCGCTGCTGTTACTGCTAGAGATGCTGAAATCTTCATGAATTAAATGAATTTTGCCTTCGAAAAATTACGTTTACCGTGAATAAAGTTTTACAGTTACAAAACATTTGCTTATTTAAATATAAACGTACCTGTGCATAATTAAATTTGTTTTAGGTAAATTACTTATCATTGTACTCGATTTCTATTGTACAAAAGGAAAAGGAGCACATCAAAACATTTTGTAAGTATATTGTGACTATTTTTATGTACAACGTACAGTTTATATAGTTAAATATTTATTGTAGAATTCGTATATTGAAAATTTCAAATTGTTATTAAATTGACTAGTTTCCTATATTTTGAATTTTATGTACATTATTGCGTCATTTAAGAAACAATACGTTATGCAATGAACTTTGTTAAAATTCATTTATATATTTGCTATAAAGTTTATTTCTTCCAAGGTTTATATTTTTATTCAATTTATTTTGAATATTACCTGGTTACAAATTTCCACATCGTCAGTTTTACACGCCAAGCTGATAAGGAGACATCTGTTTAAACGACGTGTTGGCGCTCAACTTTTTTAAACCCACTCATCATTGCCGAATTTCTTACCTAATCGCCAGAGCTAGCAAAATTACTTGGATTCACCAGGAAATAACAACCTTTCCTAGATATGTGCACTTTTTGTGTAACAATATCATGAATACAACTAATCTATATTTACAAATTCAAACGTAGCTTTTTGTCTGGCCACCCACCGTAGCAAACAGCGAACAAAGGGTATGTAGCGTACATCGCCTCTGTAACATAGCGCTCTGTTTGGCCGCAGCATAACGGTCTGCTTAGTTTTTTATGCTTTGAATAGAGTAACTTGTTTATTTTGTATAAAAAGTGTATTGCATGCTGTAACTCTGAAAGCAGACATTTTCGGACACGTATTTATAGAAATTTTTTCTTTATTTTGACGAGTTTAATCGAACTTCAAGGTTTATCCAACTATTTCGGGGCTACCCTGTATAAACATAAATACCCTCTTTCACATAAACTGGTCAAACGTATATTCTACCTAGAAATATTTTGTTCCGACCCTCCCTTTCCATCTAACCTCTGCGTAAATCGCCGTTGGGCATTGTTAGCTTTTCATTACTAAACGGTATGCCAATGGCAAAATCAGAAATAGACGTTTTTATATGTAGACTAAGCATCTAATTTTATCACGAATATAATTTTCTGAGAAATTAATATTAAAAAATTTTCTATATCATTCAAACTTTCTGGTCCACGCGGTGTAATTAAAAGTTTTATTCAAAGTACGAATTGTTCTTGAGTAAAGTTCTTAAATTTTATGAAGTACCTTTCTGTTTTGAATGTAATAAATAAACGTTGTGAGCTATGGAATTACTCTAATTGAATTAACTTCATTCTTTGCAGGTTTTGAAATATTCAATTAATATTATGTTATTTTTGAATAGTTTAATAGCTACTGGAACCTTAAAATAATACTTTAATCATAATTAGCCATAGTCGCAAAAAAGCTTTCGTTGTATTTATTAAATCAATATTTGTTCATATTAATTAGTGTATTATATTGTAAAATATTGTGCTGATAAAATCATATTTAGTGTTATAACACTAGTATTAACATTTCCGAATTGTATAAAATCGAGTTCTTTGGTTATATGAGTTTTAATTAATTAAATTGAGCAAATTATGTTTGAAAGCATATACAAATATGTTCATCAATTGTAAAATTTCTCGTTACGCCCTGATTAAACCAAAGCGTTAAAAGTTATACAGCTGGTTGGAATATTTTAAAATATAAAATAATAATATTTTAAAAGCGTACATATGTGTTGCAAGTACCGAAATTCAGAATTAATTTTCAAACCAAATATAAAGCAATATTTCGCTCGTATCTTGTGGTAAAACAGCCAAATCAATGTAAGCTGTTCTTTTAATATATTTTAGTTATTTTACAATGTTTATGTCATCAAGAAAAAACGATCAATTCGCACCAACATGCCTAAGAATAAATAAATATGAATGTATAAAATTGTTAGACATAAATAAAGTGAGGTAGTAAAGTTAATGCAAAATAGTAGGTTATATAAGTGAAATAAGACGGTAGGTTTGTTAAAAGCAAAGTACAGGTCGTAATCTTATACGTGACCTTCTCAATACATTGTAAAATTTAAAGTAAGCTTGGAAATTTACCAAATTTGTCGCAAATAGTATCTACCTTAAGATTTAATGCTAGGAAATCACAAAAAGTCACGTTTATACAATTAGTGTATGACCCGTGAGAATTATCTAAGCGAAAACCAGATTTAAACTCATTAGTTTAAATTAAAAAAGAAAGCAGCCGTATTGGACAAGCCACTTTAGAAAAATGATATAAACTCAACACAACAGAAAATTATGGTTTTTCCTGATCAACAAGAACCAATACAGATATCGTAAGTTGCAGTGCAAAATTTACGGTAACTAAGTTCAAACAGTTAAAAGCCCGGTATAAAACTTTATCGTTGCAAATTGAATTAGAAGATTGCAATCCACAGTGTCCGTGAGGGTAACAGAATATGTACGCTCTAATTTCCAAACACGACACTGCGTGTGAAATAATAAAAGTGTGGAAATTCATCACGGAGAAAACAAATCTGCAAAAATACAGAAAGGTTATTTTCCGATTTTAAATTAATTTGTTCATATCCGTGAGTGAAAAAAGCGGGCGCGATAAAGTAAAAGAACCAATTTTAATTTTTAACATAAATTACATTTTATTTTATTTGACTACAATTTATTTATAAATCCTTATAGTTATAACCAGGTAGAAACAGAGACACCTTTCTGTAGATAAAACTTTTTTAATCTTATTTAATATTTAGAGTAAAATAACCGTAAACAAACATTTTTACTGTAAACATTTAAAGTATGTATGTGTAAACTAATTGCACAAAAACTTAATTTGATAAATTTTGATTTCGTTAATTTAACGTGCTTTACATTTATTCAATTACTGTATTTCTATTTTATTATACGAGATATATGTTGTATTGGCTTTACGCACGCACAGTTCCATCCTGTTCACAATATAGTTCTTGGTAAATTATACCCAGGTTAAGCTAATATTTTTCAATTGCATCTCGTATACAATTATTAATTTTACAATTTAATTTTCATTTATACAAATATTTTTTCAGTTAATTACACGTAATATTCTTGTATTAACTGGTTTATGTAATCACCTAAACAGTCGATAAAAATATACAATTTTATTTTCTTAATTATTAAGGTTTCTTTAGACTAAAAACGAGTTTTACTTAGTGTTTAGATAGTTTAGATAGTGGTTGGCCGTGTTATGACTAGAATAATCAGAGAGGAATGTGGTTGAAGTCATCAAAGGGAATAAACGCTATGCGTTTAAGATGTACTGATAACTGTTTGTTTGAGAATCTGTTTTAAAGGGTTAAGTTTTTATTTCGGCTATGCCGCAACTTAATTTTCGGTACGGTTGTGCAAAGCGTACAAAGTGATTTAAAGTAAAAAACGGAATATTTTTGTTTAAGTTTAGTTCTTCTTCGATAACCGAAGAAATACAGTTTCTTTTACGAGCTGCGATGAAATAAATTTATTTTTTTTAGATACAGACTACACATTTATTTTTATAACTGGTAACAGCCGGTTATAGTCATCTTTAAGGGATGTTTTTGGTTTTACACATCAAATATTTTTCGGTAAAATTCAATTCTATCTATGCACACTCGAGAAACTTTCCACAAGAGCATGGAAAGGATCCAGAAGTTCCTAGTTTCCTAGTGCTGCCTCGAGGGCGATGAACAACCACGCGTGGTAAGCGCACTTGGAAATTTAGAAAACCAGCTCCGAGCGCATTTCGCAAATTCTAGTGCTTTTCTACATTTTTTTATTTTCCTTCGAGATGATTTAAAGAAGCCTACACTTCTAATAGTATTTTCTAGTTAAATTATGTTCAGACATCCTACTGATAAATACTATTAACGAGCATTAAGAATATTCCATGTTTAAAACTTACATTTATTTTAGTTTCTTTTAGTAGTGTACATCATATTTCACCCTTTGTGCACATAGGAATTGAACAGTCCACAATTAGAGGGAATTTTGTTTTGTAGGTATGCTTTAAAGTTAATTTGTAAAACTAGGAAGAAAATTCATCAAAATTTGTTTACTCATTTCTGTCAAGATACCTGGCATAAGTTTTCAAAAAGGACTATAGTCCAACTGTAACTTTTAATTTTAGAGTTAAGTCTTTCTGTGTCAAGAAGATGATTTTGAACGCGGTTTTGTTATTCTTTTTGTTCCATCACAAAATTTAAAAATTTTTAAATTATATGCTGTGCCTTTCAAATGTAACTTCTATTTGTTATTAGATAGTTACTTTGTTATAATTTCAGGACGGTTGCTTTTCATATCAGTTAATTTTCATATCAAGCAAGAGTCATGCTGTATATCAAGACACCATGGCACCCATTTTAATTTTTCGTAATCAATAGCGTTTGCTCACGCTCTTCTCTGGGTAGCAAATGTTTTTTAGGTTGATTGACGTACCAACGTCAAAATGTCAATACATGAATTTCACGTAACAATATATATATATATATATATATATATATATATATATATATATAT
>JAHWXV010926821.1:0-11313 GCA_024586415.1 Phrixothrix hirtus | reverse complement strand
AAATAAGCTTTCTAATCACCATCCTAGTCAAAAATCTGGTATAATAAAAACCTTGGTTGATAGAGCAAGAATAATTTGTGATTCTTCTAATCTGGAGACTCAAAAAAGTAAAAGTAGAGGAGCCTTACGAACGGTAAAAGAAAACAGTTCTATACGAATAACCAGATCGAGAACAAAAGCGAAGACCTGAAAATGGGAAATGTGAATCTGACGAAACGTCATCACCGAAGTTCTTTTCAGAACCAACAAAGACTTACGCGAGAGAATACCCAGCAAACCAATTCAACATGTAATACCCGCGGAAACCTAAGACACCGCATATTAAACCTCTATGGGGAGGAAATACCACTAGAATATAAAAAATTTGAGAAACTATCGTCGAAAAGAGCTCAACTTCCCTGCGACCTTACTTTTTTGGAAAGATGTTGAGATAATAACATCACACCAAAAGGTCTAAGACTAATATTCCACAAAAAGAATTTTCACATTAATAACATTCCGGAAGAAAGTTAGGTTGTTACTAGTAGTGATACAACACCGGTACTAGAGCGGAAGTGGGCCCCAAGATGGCAGCCAGAGTGTCTGGGGGCGCAGCGCTATAAGTTGGAGTGGGCACAGCCCTAGGTGTAGGATTTAGGGGCGCAGTACTACTTGTAGGTGTTGGAGCCCCAATTTATATATTATTATAAAAAGTGAACGCATACGCCACGTATGAGAGTATCAATGTAGTTATCTGGGTTTGAGGCTTTGCTAAATAAAACTTGGACACATACGCCACCTATGAGTTTAGCGATGTAGTTTTTGTTTTAGGTGTCGGATAATTAAAAAAATGTTAAATGGGTGCACCATACAACGCTACATTTATTGCGCTAAAATATTCAAATTTTAACTTAAGAGGAACAATATAAAATAACTTAAGAAAAAAAATCCCTAACAAAAATAATTACTAATTTCAAACTTAAGAATTTATCAAGTTAAAAATGACGTCACGTATGCCCCGCTAAAGTTCAAAAATAATTTATTAAAAAAGTCAATGGACTTGTAAAGGTTATTATTTAAATTTATTTTAAGTATTCATTTAAATGCTAGATTTATGGCGCTAAAATATTCAAATTTTTACTTAAGAGAAAAAATAAAAATTCAAAACTAATTTAATAGAAAAACCAGTAAAAATTGTTACTTTAAGTAAGCATAATAATAAAAGCAAAATTAAATTTTTATTCTTATGTGTATGTATTTATTTTTTAAAATCTGAACAGTCAGGTTGGCCGAGGGGTCAAAGACGCTGGTTTTAATTCCAGTTCACCGTGTGACAGGTGAGTTAGAATCCCATATCTGACAGTCATTTTTTTAAATAAATATGCGTCAGGTTGGCCGAGGGGTCAAAGACGCTGGATTTAAGTTCCAGTTCACCGTGTGACACGTGGATTAGAATGCCATATCCGGCAGTAATTTTTTTCAAATTTATTGCCTAATAATTGTATAAAACCTCGTTGGGTGCTGTTTGACTTTCAAAAAGATCCGAAAATCATCAAATACGTGGTTGCATCAAAATTTAAACACTTGGACATCACACATTTATCGCCTCATTTGAATTCAGAAAAGTACCCATGCGAACATATGCAAATGGGCCTTGAAAGCAATAATTATGTTCAGGGATATCTAAACTAGGCAAACTTTCAACGTGACTACTATGAAAGAGAGAGAAGTTCTCCTCTATTCAACTACAAGCAGTTCAAAGATTGCCCCGTATTCATAATCGATTGTTCCAATCAAAATGAAAATCCTAAGAACTCCGCCGTCGACATTATGTTAGTGATGGAGAAGTTGAAAAGCTTTCCGCAAGGTGCAGTCGCCTATTGTCTGATATTGCATGATACAATTATTGAATATGATCCTACTACTTTAGAAGCTAAAAAAATATAAACTTAAATTAGTTTAAAGTAGAATGTATTATTTGCATTTTATTTTAAAAATGGAATGTAATTATTATTTCAATAAAACGTTTTATGGGTACTTTGTGTGTATTTTATGAGGTATAAAAGCGGTGATTACAAATACTTTGAGGTTAGTAGTTTGGTAACTTCAACCATGAAGTTGGTAGAGCAAAACTGTTCTTGTTGTTGAGCGACAGTATACGCTGTATCATATTCGGTCCTTCGAATTGCAGGAAAAGGAACACCATAATGACGCTGCTTATCGACGCGAATGGCTTAAAATTTAAAAATATCTACATTTTCTTAAAATCGCTTCATCAACCTAAATACCAATTTCTAGAATAAGTATTAAAACCAATAAAAGGTGTAAATTACTTTTCGTTTAATGAAAACGAGGGTATTCCGCCTCCTTGAGATGCCAAGTGCAATTCGGTGTTTATTTTCGATTGTATCGCCTGCTGAAAGCAAGATAACATTGGACCGTATTTTAGCATGGGCAGACTTAATACGGTAGACTGTTTCTATCTCTGTCAAACATATACAAGAATTCCAAAGCATTTAGTTCGTGATAATGGTAACATATTAGTGCTATTGTAGCAAAGCGATCTAATTATGAAGATCACGTTGAAACTGATATGCCTTACGATGAATTTAGAGAAATCGGTACACAATTCTGGCAAGACGCTTACGGCTTTCTCAGTATTCATAAAGATTTCGCCATTAAAGCTAGCAGATATAAAAAATGCTTTGATCAGTATATAATCAACAACTAAAGTAAAAAATATTTTAATCTGGTGTACAGCTTCATGAACAGACTCACCTATCTATTGACTACCTCTTAAGTTGTGCAACAGCTCTATTAAAATCTGTTCCAAATCTGTTAAAAGTCGTTCCGGAGCTGTTAAAAGCTGTTCCGGAGCTGTTAAAAGCTGTTCTGAGGCTGTTAAAAGCTGTTATAAGACTGTTAAAAGCTATTACGGATCTGTTAAAAGCTATGCCGAAGCTATTAAAAGCTCTTCAGAAGCTGTTTATTAAGATTGAAACAGTAAATATGGATGCAAAGGAGAAACAGTTAAAACGTAAATATATCAACCATTACAGTGAGGAGAACTAAACACCCATTATAAAGCCACTTACGGAAATTGCTTCTAAAATTAAGCCAACTTCCACTAATAATACGATTACGGTTAGCGAATTTTGGGATGAAGTTAAAAAAATAATGTCATTACCCCACCTTTGAAGTCGTCTCGAATAACAAAGTTTTTGTTTCCATTAAATTATTCTTCACCTCGTGGATAGCTATACCTAAACAGAGAATTAAATCTACACCTAACAATAAGGTTAAGTTTCTTTCCAAAGTGCCAATAGGAACTATACATCCTAATGACGATGCTGATGGGAATACTCAACCACATCAATCATCTGCAACATCAAGAAGAAGAAGAACTGGAGACCACTCAACAGATACATCGATGTTGTTATCCATGCTGTACGACTCTACTTCTGCTGAGGCCTTCTTCAAGCAGTATGCACCACTCCCCCGCTATGTTGAACTTATGATTAGAGATACCAAAAACATGATTGATATACCGTACGGCATTACATAAGAATGATAAATGGCTAATTGGTAAAGATGCTGTAGAAATTGTAGCCAACGATCTAATTATTAAATGACATAAATATGAAGGCACGTCTGGCTTATATGAATTGTTGATTATGAAGAAACCGAAATTTTCGCAAGTTACACAAGCCGATAGAGCCTACTACAAAAAATAATATTAAGTACAAATGTTATGTTACGCAATTTTCCCCACCTCGGTCAACTTAAGGGTAATAAGTTTCACAAGTATTTAAATGTAATTAAACCTATATTGGACAAAGGGGACAGACAAGAAATATCGGCTGCTGCAGCAGCACACAAAGCAAAAAGAAAACCCATAAAAGTGTCGGCGGCGGTGAACTATTCAAAGAACTACATCCTGACAGAAATCCACTAGAATACAAGTATTGGGACAGCGTTCAAGAACTACTCGACAAATTACAGCGTCCTTGAGCAGCAAAACTTGCAGGTCATACAAATCACGATAACGAAATTGTCGCAATCTTAGAAGACCTATCTGACGGCGGTTACATATATATGCCTACAAATAACGACTTTTTACGTGTAGGTCGTCAATAAGCTTTAGCTATTTGTCAAAGTAATAAGGTATAAACAACAAATTGTAAAGGATCTGCATAAACCTGCTAGGAGAAACTATCCTCGAAGGCGAACTATAGTTAAGAGGCTGGATGAGTAATGGCAGGCAGATTTAGGCGAATTCATACCTTATGCCAAACAAAATAAAGGTTACATATACATTTTAGTGGTCGTTGATAGTTATTCGAAATTTTTATGGACTTGCACGTTAAAATTAAAGACCGGTGAAGATGTTACGAAAGCTATGACTTCGATTATAAAAAATGATGTGCGGCGTATTTCTCAAAATTTGAAGACCGATAACGGTAAATAATTTAACAATGATAAATTTGCAAAGTTAATGAAGACCTATAACATCAATCATTACTCAACTTATTCGACGAAGAAAACTGCAATGCCAGAACGAGTTATTAGAACCTTTAAGCAAGATTTGTATAAAACATTTTGTCTTCTCGGAAAATATCGTTGGATTGATGTTCTGCATGACGTCACGAGAAACTATAACAATGGTAGACATCGAGCTATTGGAATGAAGTCTGCTGACGTCACTTCTAACACGGCACTCGATCACGTCGGTAATAAATTAAAAGTATTCGGCTAACATCGTTACAAAGTTGGTGACGTAGTACGAATTAGTAAATTTAAAGGAGTATTTGAAAAAGGATTTACGTTATTAAAATTCAAATTACAAACCATTTACCTATAAATTGGTCAACATGCAAAATAATCATATCCTGGGAGGCTTCTGTGAACAAAAACTCCAGAAGACGACCCATGATGATGTTTATCTAGTTGAAAATTTGCTGAAACGTACAAAAAAGAAGGTGTGCATCATGTGGCTTGATTTGTAAGACCCACCTGGGAAGATGATTCTATTTTACTTAACTAAATTAGTATTAAACTTGACATGTATATAACAGTTAAATAAATAAAACCATTACAAATACAAAAGCAATTTTATTTATTTTCACTTGTGTAATAGCTAAATACAAAAGCAGTTTTTATTTACATAGTTTTTAAATATTCATTATAAAATAATATCCTCATGGCAGCGTATCTGGCGAATCCTTTAATAAGTATCTTTTATCATCAAAAGCGCTTAATCCAATTTTACTTTGTTCTATACTGTACATATTATGCGCAAACGGTTTGATGGTTCTTTGGCTTACTATTTTTGTAATGTTGTTCTTTAAGTAGTTGAGATAGTCTTTAAAATCAATTTTATTTCTAGCAACGTTATTTTGAATTCCTTTAGATTTTTTAACGCATTTTTCCCTTCAAATCTGTATATATACATTTTAGATCTTAACCCTATAAAAGGAGTCATAATTTTGCCGTTTAGTTCATCTTTCATTGGGCCATATATCTTTTTATTAACTTGAGGAATTTTATAAATATTATCATTTGAGTGGTCACTAGTATCGAACATGTTAATGTCCTCGCTAACCATAGTTTTATAGACATCGTCACAAGTGAGCTCAAAGATAAGATATCTGTATCGGTATACAACAATTTAATTTCATCAATATCAAACTTATTCAAAATACGTTTATAAAGGCTTATTAAAACATAAGTCGGTTTTGTCTAGTTCTATTGCAACGCTAAACATAAAGATCTAGTTCAAACTAGTTCGACTATTAAAATTAGGACTAGATATTAAATTTTTCGCTCCGTATCTTCCTTTCCACTTATTTACAAGTTCTACGATTCGATATTTACAAATATTTTCCATGGTTTTTCCAAAAATACAATCAATAATTAATTTGAATAGGTTTTTTTCAAAATTAATTTTTGCGAGCTGCCGAAGATTGGTATTTAAATCAATATAAGACTTTAGCCAAGGAGCTTATTTGAATTGAAGCAAACATGTATCTTAGTTAGAATTACCCCATTTTCTAATGCCTGCTTTAAATTACGATAGTGAATGATATATTTCCGCATTTTATGCAAAGTTAGCATAAGTTTTAAAAATTTTGAATTTGGCGGTACATAATGCTGTGACGAAAAGGTGGATCTTTATGTTTACCGTGAATATGCTGCGGATATTCTAAATCAACCTCTAAAACATATCCTGTTAAAGAGTTGTCGGCTACGCTCAAAACATTTAAATTATTACCATTTTCTATCCACTTAAATCCACCGTAAGTCAAATACTGACTCATATCCCACACATAAAGATTGTTAGAATCTAAATATTGTAAAGTTTCAGAGAAAAATAAAAATGGGTAATACTGAAGTATATAAAATGGCTAAGAACTGAAGGCTAGCTCATATCTCAGGATGTAGGTTCTAGGAATAATTGCTTATTAAGCATTTGATAGGGGCGCCAAACACATTAAAATTAATTTTCCAGATTTTAAAAATAATAAAAAGATGAAATTTGTTAGAAAAGACTTACTTCACAATTGTAGTTGCCTTACACAAGAAACAGAAATGATAACTCGTATAAAAATAACAACATAATGTATTAAGTAACGATTTAAATCACAAAATTGATCAAAATTCAAAAGTTTACAATTAATATTGCTTACACGTAGTTTCATGAACAATCTATTTTAAATAACAATGATAATATAGCAAATATTCAATTTTGTGGTGTCAACTTGGTCAAATCTCAAAATAACGGAATGATACCTTGATTGTAACGTAACTACTGAAGATGACGCTGGAAACCACTAATGTTTGTTCGAAAAACCCTATAAAAAGAGAAGAGAAAGCAGTAATCGTTCTAATACCTAAAATAATGCTAATACAAGTTAGCACAACAATTAATTACTGATAACTATGTAAATTCTTAATAATCGCTCCAATAAAATTTAGTCAATAACAATAATTGAAATATAAAATTTTATAGTACTTAATGAAAACCCAATAACAAAATTTAATGAATGTAAATATTTAATTTAGAAGCTAATTTCAGAGCTTTTCTCGTCCATTTTGAAATCACCTGTCATAAATCAAAATTTACTGAGATTGAATTGTAAAGAGTTCAGTGATAAATTAATTAATTAGGCATTCGCCTTACCATTCGTAAAGAGGCGAGTGTCACAACAAAAACTGTACATATCTTATGTTATCTTATACATTGAACAAAAAAGTTCATTTATGCCAAATTTAAAATGGCCTCTAATCAGAGGTCGTAGATAAAAAACTATACATGAATACAATGTGACTCACCCCAATTATTCCTAAAAAGATGTTTTCTTTAACTAATTTACAATTCAATCCATAGATAAATACAGCAACTAGTTAACAAATTCTAGGCGATTTAAAATGAAGTGATCAAGTCAACAGCTCCAATCCAACCCATCTGGCACCCTAAAACCTTCATAAAAATTAGTTAAAGTCAGGTTAACTCGTAGAATAAAATGCATTGAAGTTTAATTAATAAAAATTCTTCATTTACTGCAAATCAAGTACATACTTAAACTTTTGAAGTCTTTAAACTAAAAATAATGAAATACAAAAGATGCTCATTTTATACGTGCATTTTATTGTGAAGTTTATTTAAGAAGACCAAAATGAAGTATCACTACCCATAAGTACGGTTTTCGCGAAATGATATGAAATTCAAAATTCGGAATAAGAATGTAATCGAATTTACTTGTATTAATCAATCAATATGAAATTAAATATGAAGTATTGGTATTTAAACAAGGATTACTAATTAGCTAACATGTTCTGTAGAATTTGAAATAGAAGATAAATCGAATATTAAAGTATATACCAATAACCTTGAATAAAAATCGAAAACACAACGCCAACTTTCCGTAACCTTAGATTAATAACTTGAGAGAATGATTAAAAATGTTAGAGTAATATTTAAATGCAAAAATATTTACTGCAATAGTTAAATATGAATTATTTTTTTAAATTGCTATATTTTGTAATACAAAACGTAACGAAAACGTTACAATATAATTTATATTTTGATAACGTACTGGGATCATAATTTGACCCCATGTATTTATTGTTTGCTTCCGAATATCGGTTACTGCATTGTGATATTCCACTCATTATGAAAAGCAGGCATGTCTACATTTTTTAAAATTTCTAATTTATAGCGAGTATATTTTAGCATACAATCCCATGAATATCCAGTTAATGTATAATAGCGCGCCGAACCTAATTGATACGTGTTAAGAGACAAATTTCGAAACTGTTCAAATACATACGTTAAAAGCATAATATCGGTTTATAAATACAAATCTGGAAACTATCCTAAATTGCTAATATTAAACATATGCCAAAGTGTTTGTGCGTGCTTATACCCTTCCTCGCTTATATTTGAAACATTTAGTTTGTTATATTGGCGGTAGCTGGGGGAGGCTAATTTTTCAAACGAATTCATAAAATTGTAGGGAAATACCCCATTTCTTTTCAATAATTGCATCTTTTCACCATCATAATTTAAAAATTAATTTTCTAAGTTAGGATAATTTGTTAAATAGGAACTTACCATATCCAAGCTCGAGGTCATAAACCTAACAGAATCGATAAATTGAAATTTTATATTTGTATCTTTATCTGTTACTATAAATGAGATATACGTTCCTTTATTAATTGGCAATACTGTAATTTTACTACATGTTGCAAGATCTCCAATAAGAAAATGTGCATCATAACGAGATAGGTTGTGAAAAACAACCGGAATTACGAAAAATTTTTAAAATTTAAATTACAAGCCCGATGAGTAAAGCTGCGAAAATCACCCTTAGATGACAATCGTCTCTAAAAACCGTGCTCTTTTCATCGAAATATTTACTGCAAATATGCCACGATTTTGTGTCCTCATTTAACGAAACAGGAGTATTCATAGGAGCAATTCTTTTAAATTTACATTCAACAAATTGTGCAATGCATTGCATCTGCCCTGTAATCCACGTCATCTAGTCAAAAGAACACTTAAAGTAATGGCCCGCGCAAAATGATGTGTGTTTTTTATATTTAGCTGTCTTTAGATACTGATTGGTTTCTTTTAGAGGCTCAAGAATAGATTTAATATCTGCATAAACCATAAACGGGACTTTTATTTTATTCATATAATTATTAAATTCTATATGATTATATGTGGGAAAAGATATTTTGCAGTTATCTAATTTTTGGAAATATTCCAAATGTTCATTCAATTTAACTTGACTGAAAAAATAATTTAGACACCTATCGCATGTAAATATTTTACTTTCACGTTTTGACAATTGATTAAATAGTAATCCCGACAAACTTTTTGTTAAACAATAATGAAACTTTAGTTCACAATCATTATCAACGTTAGTACTAGCATCACTACTATTATTTGAATTATAATTGGGAAAATATTTGTTGGCAATTAGGAACAAGTTAAAATGCGTATCCATTTTAGTTTTTGTTAATCCCGTTGGGACAACTTAACATTTTTTATTTTTAATTAATTTTAATGCATAAACATTTATAAAAATTTTATTTGGTTTTTCGTTAAGCGTAACAGGGAACTTAATGTTGGTAAAATTTAGAACTGAATTATAATGTGGATACTATGTAGTCTTATCAGAGTTCACACTTGTGGGATGTAGACCTGATATTCCCGACCAAGCAAAACATGCATTGTCGTCATAATTTTTGACATTTATATATACATGTTTTCTAGCAATAGAATCCGGAAGCCTAATGAATGATGATCCCAGCACCGACTCGTATTTATTTATATTTATTTCTAGCATTAAGATTGTTTTTAACCCCCACCTACTATCATTCTCCTAAAATTGTTCTAATTTATTAAAACTTTTATCGCATATGTGTTCTCTAAACCATTCATTTAAATTTGTGCTAATGTCAATCACGGCATTTTTGGTATGAAAACAATTAGTTTCAAACATTTCCTCCTAATTTTAACAAATTCACCGCTAAAGCAAGAATTAACTTTTAGTAAAGACATTTTTTCAAAATACTATTAACTCTAGATTTGAAGAGAAAAAATGCATCATCTAAAAGGTCTTTTATATCTATGCGCTTTAGATTTAATATTACACCGGTACGAACGCGTGATTTAAGCCAGGAAGTTAAGTCTTCCAATGAACACCATGACTGCGATTAATTTTAGCACCTGTCATCCCTGACTGCTTAACGAATAATTTGAATATTTTTAAAGCACACACATTTGCAGTTAATTTATTACATATACCTTGATTAAGGTTACTTTGTTTAATAACTTTTGTTACTAACCTTATATGTTGATTTGATAATTTATGCCATTTTAATTTCTGCACCTGATTTAAAGGAAAATGCTGTCGCTGTCGCTGATCTTCTCAAAATTTTTGTATAATTGCATCGCTAGTTGCAGCAATAGTATTGCAATTCATAATGACTTAAATAAATACACTACCACAGGGTGTATGTTATTATTAATATTATGCCATTATTTCAACATCAACCGTATTGTGCACCAATTCACCATTGAAAACTAATGCATAGGTGTTTGGTTTAAATTTTGATATTTCACCTAAAAAAAAATTCTAAATAAAATTAAAGTTACTATAAAACTTAAAAAATGCCTTCAATTGCCTCGGTCATGCATTTTGGTAGGTACACAAAATACTCTTCCAATTCTACTTTGACTGATTTTCCAAATTTTGTTTCTTCAATTCGAATGTTTTGTATATTATATGGAACTTTTTTCTCCAAAACCTTTATTATTAGATATTCTTTTAAATCTGAAGTTTTATTAATTGCGTTAAGATTCATTGCTACAATTCATATTAATTACAAAATTATATCAATATTAATATTAATATTTAATACTTACTTGAGTTGTAAAGTAGCTTACAAAGACACAAAGGTAATATTCAGATAAAATGCTTAATAGCCGAACTGATGCATATAACAGTTGCAACAAGAATGATGAATGTATAAACACAATCTTCTTCGTATGGCTAATTTTTCTATTGCTTACTTTAATAACGATAACAAAATATTTTATTTTCCGGCATGTGGTTGATTAAAATTTCCCTAACAGGATATGGCTTCCTTAGAGAACGATAATAAAAATTCTATTTCCTGCAATTTCGTTAATTGATTTTTTAACGATTAAATTTCAAGTTGAAACGGGACATGGCTTCATTTGATAAGGATGTTAAAAAACCGCAACCCACAAACCTAAACTGTGGCTCCGATACGTCGATGACACCGTTGTGATCTGGACTC